>JAQQZY010135250.1:0-21224 GCA_030068375.1 Ostorhinchus rueppellii | reverse complement strand
AGCCCATTAACCTATCAGTGCATGTCTTTGGATTGTGGGAGGAAACCGGAGTACCCGGAGGAAACCCACGCAGACACGGGGAAAACATACAAACTCCACACAGAAAGGTCCCGCCCAGGAATCAAACCTCAGGACCTTCTTGCTGTGAGGCGCGCGTGATAACCACTGCACCACCGTGTCACCACCTTTCAGTAAAATTATGTAATGATGTAAAATACATCGTTAAATGTTATGTGAATCAAACTGTAGCACTTTACCTCATCTGCAAACATATATCTGTCTACTTGTCTTTGATATCTGAGTCACAACTGCTGGAACAATGATGAAAACAACACCTCCCATGATCCCATGCTGCTTCAAGGCGTCATCCACCGTAACATTTATATTTATAGGTTTGATTCTATCACCTTGAGACTAAGTTAACACAACTGTCTTGCATTCTTCTTGTAATAACAGCAGACAACCACTTAAAGCTAAGCTTTTTCCAGAAGTTCCACTTTTTATAGCTGACAAGCCTTCAGGTTGTCCCAGCAGAGAAAGAGCAGGCTTTCTGTGAACTGTTGAGCCAGTTAAAGATAGTCTGAATGCACTGTGACTTAACGTCTAGCCCTGCCTGTGCTTGGTTTGGTCCCAGCTTGGCTTGACTTGTTCGCAGCCAGTCAAGCTTGGTCTCAGAGAGGTGCAGCAGCAGCAGCAGCAGCAGCAGACACCAGAGTCCCTCTACAGCCATCAGTCATCGCTCTCACTCTGAACTCTATATGACCTTCCCCTCTGCCCTGGAAGACTAGTTGGCTGTGTGCACTCTGCCATCTCCATATTCACCTTAAAGAGACAGAACCTGCTTTTGCTGAATGAACTTCACTGGTAAGGTTCCTCTTTCAGCGCCTATTAGGTGTCAGAACTGACCTAAAAGGAGGAAGAGCAGGGTAAGTGGGAGTGGAAGGGGCCCAGTCGGAAAGAAGTGGAAGTCTTCATGTCTGGTGAATGGCCCTTTAATTCCCTCTCCTGACAGAAGGCAATGGCAGCCTGGAGGAGGGTCAGGACACCAGTTGGCATGAATAGACACATTTTTGTCTCGTCTCCAACTTTCTCTGCTCTGTGCCTCCACTGACTGTAACATCTCATTTTTTCCCCCAAGCTGGAAGTCTCTACAGCCATTCTCTTGTCATTGGAAGGCGGGTAGGCAGCTCTCTGTCTCTTCAGACGCACATGAATAGAAAACATTGTGCCAAAAGCTTCAGATTCACCAAGCTGTTTTCGATTGCATATAAAACACAAAATTTGAGAACATGTTTGAAAATGACAGGCTGATTGGCTGTGGTCATTTCAGGCTGTGTGGGCCTCATTTTTTCCTGTGTTTCATCAGTGGGTGCATTCATCCATTCAGGATAGATTGAAGCAGTAGCCTTTAATAAAGTCACTAGGCTTGAAAATATATGAATAAAATGACATCCACTGCCTTGGATGGATCAAATTGACTTATCCTGGTAATAGCCCAAGGATAATGTGTGCGTGTATGCGTGTGTGAGTGAGAGAGAGAGAGAGAGAGAGAGAGAGAGGGAGAGAGAGAGAGAGAGAGAGAGAGAGAGAGAGAGAGAGAGAGAGAGAGAGAGAGAGAGAGTGTTAGTGTGAAGAGATACTGGGGAGAAAAAAAGAAAAAAGAACAGAAACAGAGATGGATATAGTAGTAAGACAAAGGCAGGAAAGACAAGAATATCAGAGAAATAAAACAAACTTGACCTGAGGGGACAGGATTCAATGAAAACCTGGCGCTGGACACATGACTTTGAATCTTATTTGTATTGGTGAAAGTGACCCATCTCAGGCACAAGCATTATTAGGGAAGGCTGGGAAGGAGAAAAACAAAGCCATTAAAGGAGAGAGCAGAAGAATAAGAGTGACAAACTTGATCCTAACAAAGTTAAAGGGTTATTCAACACAAAACATCAAAATTATGAGTGCAATTTCACCCATTTTACAGCAATTTGATCGCGCTGAGCCACAGAGGACTCCCAAATCCAATGATCCACCAGAGTACGCATAAGGAGTTGAACAAAGGGAGCAATGATAACAGAAGAAAGTTTCATATTTCAGACAATTACAAGAGCAGCACACACACAAACTCATATCATGACCTATTACACTGTTTGTCCATTATTTCTTTTTTTTTTTTTTGCCGGGCAGATATCTTGTAGGGTGTGATGTTGATGGAGTAGTCATGAACCACAATAATGACAGTCAGAAGGGATGGCTGTACAAGGAGACACATGTCTGTTCCCTGCTCTTCAAACATCCAGCTTAAACTCCTGCTATGTGTGAATAAAGAGGACAGGAAGTGGCAGTTTGGCAGCTCCAACCAGGAGTGTCACTCTCAATTGCGTCCCCTGCCAACTCCAGACACATCGTGCGGCCGAAGAGGTCACGGGTTTGACTCCTCTTTCTCCCTCTCGCTTTCCCTTTCTCCTCCTCTCCTCTCTTTCGTCTTTTTTACAGGACATTCCCGTTCAATGCCACCTACGCAATGCATAACAGTCAAGGAGAAGACAGAATGATGTACGGAAGACACGAGCCAGAACGACGGCGGCACATTTTTTGAACGCTCCGATAAAACATGAGGCCTGTCTTGTCAGATTACCCTGACACCCTGTGTCAAAATCTCTGCCATGTCTTGGTGAAGCAGAGAAGCAGATGTCCTGAGTTCGCCTTCCTCCTCTGGACAGAGCTGTCAAGATTTTCTCATGAAGGACACTGAAGACAGCACAGATGGAAAGAATGAGTTGTCTGAGGTTTAGCTTGTTTGCGTGTCAGGAATGAGTTTAATGATGAAAAGCAGAGCTGAACTTTATGTTACAGGACTTGTCCAACTCTAAAAAAAAAGCAAGTACTGAGTCATGAAAATATTTTATAAAGCCACAAATCGTGTTTTGAAAACTGTTTATAATTAAACATTACATTCTTTAAGTATCTGCTTTAATGTGCTTTATTTGTCAATTCTATTAAGATTATGACATCTTTTTCCACTAACATCATAATACTCAATTTAAATAATTTTATTTTTTATTTATTTTCTAGTTAAAGATTCACAGAGACATTACATTTGCAACAAACATGTTGCTGCCCCATGAATGCCCACTCTGGAAAACTCCTGTTTTCCTGCTTCAAATGTCTGTTCCTGAAGTGGCTGCAGATAAAAACATAGCTCCAGAGTTATAGTATTATGTGTATTAAATTCAGGAACTTAGATTAAAATGCACTCATAAATGTCATTTGTACCTGATAAGAAATGGTTCTTGATAATAATAGGCCCTTGCCAAACAGAAGGGAAGTCAAATGGATTTTGATTCCACTCCAAATCATTCAGTAGCTTCCCACTAATGTAACTTGATCAGAGCACTCTCAAATCCGAGCTGTGTGAAATGACAGTTGAGATTAATTTTGTCAGCCTTGTAATCGCGCCTTATTGATGTGTTTCCTGTGAAATGGCACATTGGAAAGAGCAGCTCCAGCCACGGGGCAACTGTGTTTCATATAGTAGTCATGGATGGACATTAAATGTTGACCTCCTGATCACACACCTTCATACCGTCGGGCGGGCACGCACGCACACACACTCACAGGTAATGCTCTATTATGCTGATTTATTGAAGGTTAATTTAATCACTCTTGTAATACCTGACCAGAGGGTGTTCTTACCCGTGAAAAACCCAAGTAGCAGGAAAAAAAGGAGAAAAACATGACAACAAATCAAAAAGTGATTTCATGAAGGTGGCACCAGAGACAGCCAATCCATCAGAAGGGCGGCAGAGTGTGGACGTGTTGCCACGCGTGGTGCCAGGCGAGGTGCCAGGCGGTCCAAGGCACATCCTCCATGCCAGCGCCCTGAGGCTGTGTGTCCTCATCGCAAGGACAGAGAGGTCGTTAGGACCAACTGCACTAAATCACATACCTCCTCCCTCCCACTGTCATGGCCGACAGAGCAGGTTGATACAGAAATACTGGGTGAATTAGAGCAGCTACTGGTCAAATCTACTGGTTTGGTCCAAGTAATATACATCACATCCTTTTATTCCAATTGATACTGTGATATATGATGTTGTTATGACACTTCTCCTGCTTTTGAGAGCACCCCAGTGTCAACAAGGCTTTACACAGAGTGAATGATTCCTCCTAAATGCATTTTAGAGTTTTGCACAAATACATTTTCAGAGCTAAGTAAACAATGCAGGCCATTATCTAGATGTATTGTTTATGCATTTTGCGCTTCGTGGCTGGGATGAGCAAGTGAGCGAGACAACAGCAAAGAGAGAGACAGAAAGACAAAGAAGGAGAGAAGTCATAGAGAGAGAGAGGTAGAAAAAAAGAGAGAAAAGAGAGACAGCCTCCTTCTCCAAAAGACATCAGCTCTGTGAACAGCACGGGCAGATTTTCCATTCCGTCAGCATTTTTCTTTACGTGCTGAACAGATAGCTAAAGGTACCACTTAATGTGATGGGAGACAGGATCTAATGGATTGATACACAGGTTTTGACATGCTATTTGAGCATGGAGCTCGCTATAATTGGTCATGTCATTGTGCATTAAACTAACGATACATAGAGTAGTGCCCTGAGACGAGTGTCTTTAGCAAATCTGTCAGATATCACACCAAAATACCTCTGACAGCTATCTCAGGCAGCGGCAGAGGCACACTGCAACACAGCAGCATGAAAACCTGCACTCCCCGGTGAAGGCATATTTAGTAAAGACCACCTGAAACTCTGCGTCTCTGTCTCCATCTGTTTCCCTCTTGCTCTCTGAAAAATGTGTGCATTTTGTTGTATATTTCTACTGCATCTGCATATCATATTTGATGCTCTATAAACTAAAGACAACATTTCCTGTCTGACCTAAATGACAGCAGATCAGTGATCTTTATAATGGCTGTCATAGATGTGTGTGACTCCTCCCATACATTGGAGACATGGGTCAGAGGTCCAAGAGGTGAAGCTAACGTGGCTCTACCCATGACTCCTTTGCTGCTGTCAGAGGACATCATGTCATCATGTTGGTATGGCGACTGCACGAACGGACATCACTTTTATTTCATCTTGGCACACAGGGATCTGGAAGCTTATTTGTAGTCATCGACATGGTTGTTTATCAAATTACAATGTCAGGGCAGACACGTTTGATTTGTTGTTCCTTTTTAAAAGCAGTTAACCCATGTTATTCTCTTAACCTGTTGATATTTTTAAGACTTTCTCTGATTAACGTGAAGCATTAAAACACGACACAGCCAGCTTCTATAAATCTTACTGAAATCACAATTTATGGATTTCCAGAACCGCATACTTGTGCCTGTCTCAAAAGCCTGTATCAGTTTACACAACTGTGCAAGCACAATAAGACAGGAGCAATATATATCAATGTGCTCTAATGACATCTACCACTATTTTGGCAGCCATTTTGTTTTCCTAAATACATAGCCTCTCCGCCTCAGCTGTCTGTCTGTCTGTGCTGTCAGGCACTCTTGTGTGATTGGTCTGATGGGCTTGATGCTCATCACTCTGTCAGGCTAGGCTCGCCTTTCATTAGTCTGGGCCCCTCCATCCGCCACACTCACACAAATCACATTGACATCCAAACTCCTCAGATCCACAGAGCAATTTAACTGATATTCATTAGAGGGATGACAAGAGCTGATGGGAGATCTGTGGAGTGGAGGAGTGGGGGGACTCATTCTCCTCCTATCCTATCCCTGTCCTGTCCGCCTCCTTTCTTCCCCCTTCACTGCTGACTTTGTTTTAGGAGCATTGAGGCGCATCAGCGTCTATAACTACCCAGCCCTCAAGGATAGTCAAGACAAAAGAACAATGGATAACACATCTAATCTCCTCTTTATTACCACAGAAAAATACAACTGAGAGGAGTTTTGTGTTTTTCATGCTAAATAATTGGCTACAGCACGTCCACAGCTTCTACATTGCTCTCCTCTAGCAGCCACTATAATGCTCATCCAAGCAGAAGTCCAATCATTTAGCCCTCTCCCTCCAGCCCCTCATTAACCCCCAAAGTGTCAACTATCTCATTAACGCCCACAACCATCCTCACCCCTAGTCGATCACTAGACCCATAGCATTCATCAACACATACAGTTCAGCGTTGAGGAAAAAGATTATGTGTGAGGGAGATTTTTTTTTTCCCTTTTCTGCAAGGACTCAGTAAGCTTGGAAAACTCACAAGATATTCAATAAGGCAGCTCAGCCTTTTTCATTTGCATTATCAATGGCTACCGGTCTGAATCCCATCTTTCAATTATCATCCTTTGTTAAGGGCTTTATTCTGCTTGTCAGATGTGAGTCATCACTGGGTTCTCCCACAACGTTAGGCCAATGTATCCTAAACGTTGGAGGGCCGGGAGCAAGTCTGAGGCGGTAATGAGTTTGTGTGAGAAGACGGGGTCAGGACACAGTGTGTGTGTGTTAATTAATCTGTTCCCGGGTGGGAGGAACTGAAGCGAGATGATGAGATTTAAGAGAGTAAATGGGTGTGCTGCACTCGAGCTGTCCTCTGTTGAGTGAGCGAGCATGGGTTAGAGGCTGGGCAAATGGCCGTCACCATAGCAACCAGATAACTTCCAGGGCCCAAGTCACTCAGTCAATCAGTCATGACAAGTAAAGCCTGGGAACATCAAACAGAAGGAACACGGAGTCCTCAGGCATCTTCAAATAAGACAAAGTTAGGTGGTGAAATATTGGAGCAGTAAATGTGTGTCTGTGTATGTGTGTGCCTTCATAATTCTGCAAAACATAAAAAAAAATAAATAAAAAAAAAACTCATTACATGGCACTGAGCCTGAATTGTGACTACTCTGATAGCATCAACACCTGCCAGTAATATTGTTAGATCCAAAAGTCTGCTTTGAGGGAATAGCACCTGTCTGTGCATTCTGCACCACTGTCAGCCTGTCTCTGCGTGCATATATAGGATCCCCTTTATTTTTTCCAAGGGACAGTCTTGGAGTCCAGGTGTGTGCCAGATCTGCTGTCTGTGCCCAGGGCTCCTGATGGCATCCAAGCCCCCGTGGTAATCAGCCCACTCTGCCTGCTGTTGCAGCCCGCCTGCCTCCTCCTCCTCCAGTGGCTCGTTTCAGAAACATCTGGTGGTTTACATGCAGCACACACCACCTGCCAGACGCCTTGCAGGCAGTGGCACCACTCGCACCTCTTGAGTCCGCCCCATAACAACGAAACAACAGAGAAATGATAAGGAATATCTAGACAAATTGTGGATGTGGAGACAATTACAGGGGGAAAAGCTGAGGATTTTTAAGTTCCCTTCAGATTTTCTGAAGATTCAGGCTCGTGAACAATTTGTCAGTTGATTTGTGAATGCTTTGTCATTATATAGTAAGACAAAAACTGAGGGGGGTATTTTTTTTCAATGATGCCTGAGCTCTCAGTAAATCTGATGAAAAATTATATAACACTTTAACAAAAGAAACCGAAAAATGACAGATAACACTACAATATGCCAGTTATCTAGATTTGATACAGATTTACACCCTGATCTGGATATTTCTTCTGACTGACAATTATAAAACAACAAATAAACCAAAAGACAATTATTTATGCAGCAGTTAATTCAATTTAATCATAGAAGCACAAGGCATTAACATATTTGTATTTTTTTTTTTATCAAATAACATTTATAAAACTATTGTGCAAAACAATGTCCTTTTTAATCTTCTTCAAAGGCTCTGCACCAGTGGATAGTCGTAGTCCTCTTAAATTAGGAAATATAACAAGTATGCATAATTTAAACAGCAAGTTGTAAGCTTATACACTATATGTACATTTTTACATAGACCTGCATTTGGAGTGCCCCTTACACGATTATAAAGAACAAGGCAGCTTTTACAATCAGCAAAAAAAAAAAAAAAAATCAATAGTCTGTACAGAGAAAACTATCAAAACAAGCAAAGACCTTTTTTTCTGTTTGGCAAATTCTTTTAAGTAGCTGTCCAAGGAGTTTGGCTATTTTGGAGTGTTAGAAATGACCAGTTTGAAGGGGCTTTTTAAAATCTAGACCGGACAGAACTGTACAAATTTAACAGTGAAACTTACTGAACATGCAGTCTAATAGCAAATTAAAACTAAAGTCACAGAAATACAAAATAAATATAATAAAGTTAATACATTTCAAGTTATTAGCTGGCCTTCTAGTCAAGAGATTCACCATGATCACGAGATGGTCTGTCCTCAGTTGTGTCTCGTTCATTACCCAAGGTGTACATATAGTAAAGGAGACAACAAAGCTGACACAAGCTGAATATCTTTGACCCACGATATATATTTGACATGTGAAAATGTCTTTTGAAATACAAGGAAATCAGAAATGTTTATAGACTGAATAGATGTAAACACCTTGTGCTGACATGTTTAACAGCAGTTTGTGGCATCTTTGTGCATTACCACACTTTGATATATTCTCAGTTTCTAGGTTTTGTTTTTAACAGTCATTCTACATGTTTCCCACTGTGTCTACTGCTGAGAGTACTTTAGTGTTTCTCTAGCTCACACACATACAGCAGATGGTCCTCTGGAGACTTCCCATGGCTCTTGCTGAGGTGAAGCTTGATGGCGTGCTTAGTGGCAAATTTACGGACACAGAGCTGGCAACGGTACACTGCCCCATTACTACTGCAGTCATCTTGTGATTGTGGAGAAAGGAAGGACTCCAGGGGCATTAGTTTTTCAGTGAAAGTGTGAGAGTCCCTGACAGTCTGTTTCGGGGACAGCTTGGCCAGGTCCCTGATTCTGAACCCTAGATGGGCCTCCAGGTGGCATACATATGCTGCTGGGGTTCGGATCTGTGAGGCACAGTCACTGCAGAAGAATATAGGCTGACCGGAGTCCAGGTTCTTGAGGAACTTGGTTCGGCCGGTTCTTCTTAGCTGGTACTTCACATTTGCCAGCCAGTGGCTGATTGTGGTCATGGACAGGCCTGTGAAACGAGACACATGCATTCTTTCTTGTGGGCTGAGGTCATTGATGATGTACTTTCCCTCTGATGTCTGTCGCAGGCTGGACGCAAACTGGGCCTGCAGGAGGAGGAGGTGTTGGGGATTCCAGTTGGAGTGACGACCCTTGCGTTTGTGGCCATGCAGGGATGCGTCGTCATCATCTGGGGTAGATCCTACAACCTCAGCTCTATCAGTGACGCGAGAACGTGAGGGAGGCTTTGGAACATGGTGAGACTGTGTAAGGTTCCTCAGCATGTCTGAGATATCGGACAGTGCATTTTCATGTAGAGGGCTGCTGGATGTGTACGGAGAGACCACTGTTAGCTTTGCAGGGGTAACGAGAGAAGAGGGGGAGATGGAGGAGGCCGTAGAGGAGGGAGTTAGGGGGGCTGGGCATACAGAGCTGCCTCTATCACTTTTCCCTTTTGTGAGGTCTATAGGCTGGTCATCACTTGGCTGGCAAAAACTATTGTCAGCTACACTTTCTGGCTTTTTGGTCTGGGAGGGAGGAGCGGCCACTGCAGCCCTCTCAGCCATGCTCTGACTGAGCCTGGAGAGCAGGCTCAGGGGATCTTGGTTTGGCAAAGAGGGCTTGGCTGCTTTCCCCAAATGAATGTTCATTACTGACTGAAGAGCACTTAGAGGGTTGACAAAGGGCTGCTCTGGAGGAGTATGGCCAGTGATAATGGTGGTACTGCATTTCAGTGTAGAGGCAAGTGGGGATTTGACTTCGGTCTCTCTCTTGGGTTCTGTTGCTGGGGATGCTCTGTCGCTATGGCTTCCCCTGTCACTATTGGCAGGGGTGACTGCCCTCCATTCCCTAGGTGAGTCCGCCTCTCCTCCCTTATGTGATTCTCCTGCTTCACTGCTACAGGGAGAAAGATGATTCTCCATCTTAGGAGACAGCTGCTTCACTCTTTGCTCTACTTTTGCTACCTTCTCAGTCACTTTTTTCACTAAATCCTCCATCGCTTGGAAGTTGTTGTTGGAGAAAGGGGAGGACTGTGTGAGTGGCGGAGAAATAAGAGGCTGGTTCTTAGCAATGGAGGATAATGCTCCATCTCCTCCATTGAACAAGAACTTCATTGGGGAATTCTTTTCCAAGCTACCTGGTTGGAGCTTGAGGGCACTGGGGAATTGGTAGGCTGCATGAATGCTAGGGTAGCCACCCCAGCTTGGATTTCCACTCTGGGCCTTGTTGATGGCTGAAGTCACAGTGTTTTCCAGTGATTTGAGAATATCAAACCCGCCTTTAGGGCTCTCCTGCAGGTCTTCTTCAGTAAGGTAGTTATACTTTGAAATGTCATATTTTTCTTCTTTCTCAGGATCCTCCTCCTTTCCAGCTGAAACTGAAACTTGCCTTTCGTTTCCAACAGCTTCTTCCTTAGTGCACTCCTCCTCAACCTCCTCCTTTTTAATCTCTTTAAGTGGAGGAGAAGTGGCCGGAGGAGTTGTGGTAGTTTGATGAGGGGGAGGAGAGAAGGTGGAGGGTGCGAGTGGGACAGACTGGACCCTCTGTTCAGCAGGACTGGTGACCCTCACAGGGTTGGGGGAGGTGGCCTCAGGAAGTGTTTTAATTCTCTTTCCCACAGAACTAGTCACCCTCAGGAAGTGTCCTGTCACCATCATGTGGGTTCTCAGTTCTTGCAGTGTATTATGAGAACTTCCGCACTCCATGCACTTAAGGATTTGTAATTTGTTGGATTCAAACTGCCAAGCATAGCTAGCACCATTCTGATGGCCATAGCGGTTATTAGAGTTGGTATAGAGGGTGGAAGGTTTCTGTGAGGACTCACTCTGGTCAGCCTGTGGCTGCTTAGCTTTGGGGGTTCCTTCTCTAGAACGTGGTGAGGCAGTGAGGTCCAAACCTACAAGTCCCCTTTTCTTTGAAGACATGATTTTGGCTGCCACAGGGGCCATGGGCTCCTTCAGAGGCACTTTCTGGTAGTGTTTGGTCTTAATCATGTGGACACTGAGGTCCTGAAGGGACTCAAAAGAGTGACCACAATACATGCACTTCAGAACTTTCTGAGCATCCTCTTTCCCCTCCATTTCCAATAGAGACCGTTTACGTGGTTTGGACCAGCGCTTTGCACCACTGCCTGCCCTGTCTTGGTTATCATCACGGTAGTGGCCTGTCTCATTCATATGAACCGTAAGCTCCACCAGGGTGTCATAAGCAGCACTACAGCCCTTACAGCGGAACTTACTGGCCCCAGTGAAGATTGAACCAAACAGCTTTGGGTTTTGCCTATGGAGTTGGACTGTACTAAAGAGGCTAGGCTCAGACTGAGGAGGGTGACGGTTCTGGGGAGGATGTTGCTGTAATGTCTTTGCCACTGCAGACTGGTGCCAGTCATAGCTACTGCTGCTGCAGCTACTACTGCTACTAGTGCTGTTGCTCCGAGTTGGCTTTTCCGTAGAAGCCGATGACTGTGCCTGGGGCTGTGTGGAAGTAAAGTTCAGTGGTGACCAGAAAGAGTTGCTCAAGAAGCTCGAGTAGATAGCCTTCATTTGTTCCAGAGTGTCCATACCAATAGGTGGTGTCTTAGTGCCTCCATTCAGAGGTACTGCGACTGGGTTACCCTCAGTTTTTCTGGGAGGGCTCTCGAAGTCTGACAGACGGTCACTGGTCTCACTCAAATGTGACTCACTGTCCATCTCCTGTCCTGAGAGCTCTGCAGCTCCAGCTGACTCCTGGTCACATGCTTGGTCCTTGGCAGGCCCTACACTTTGCTCATCAAAATCATCTTTCATGGGAAGGTCATCCTGAGGGGCTGAGGGCAGGTCATTTGCTTCTGCCTCCTCACCCTCCACAGTGTGCTCTGTCAATTCCTCAGGAGAATAGGCTGCAAGGAAAATGGAGACAAAAAGAAAAAGAAAGAGATGAGTTAAATTGCAGGGAGTGAACACGCTATGTTAGAATAACTGGAGAAAAAGTTTTCCTGCTATGTGTGCCCGAGGACTCCCAGGGATAAATGAGCCATCTGTGTGGGAGCCTTTAAAGCTGAGCTGAGAAATTACAGTCATCCCATTTCACCTCATCAACCGTTGAGGTGTTATTTTCCTCTAGGCGAGCCTGTATTTATATACTACCCCAGCCACACGGAACTTATGCCTCCCCTCTTTTCACTCCTTCTATTGGAGGAAAACAAAAAAGAAATATCTTGGCAAAAACATAATGCGCCATTTTATTTATCTCAGGGCGCAACAGCTTGAAATGAAAACTAAATCTGAAATTAATGAAGCCCAATCTCACTGTGGCATTCTCCTCTGGGGTAATAAATGAGTTGGATCAACCTCCATCTGTCAGTTAATATGTCTGACGCCTCTTCATCTGCCTCTTCTCTGATTACACACACATATGTACAGACACACGCACATGCTCACACAAACAGGATATCTTTAGTACTTTCAAGAAAGAGATGTCAGAATTTTGATGATGAAATTTTGACACGCTAGATAGACATCCCGCAGTGTCATCTGGACTGAAGTGAGTTCATTACTGGTATAATAGGAGGAAGATAGTCAATACTCTGCTTCTAGCTGCATTCTTTGAAGCTAATCTCAACAGTCTAAACAGGTGTTAAATGTCATGCAAATATAATACAGAGACATTTCACACATCAGGAGAAATAAAGGAAGAAGGAGAAAGGAGGAGAAATAAGTGGAAAATAACAGAAAGGCAGAGGTGAGACAGGGGTAAAGAGGATATATAGAGAGAGAAGATCATCAACATGATGGCGATGCATAAGCAACCTGTCACTGTAGTGTTAGTGCCCACTGCTTGCATGGAAAGAGATGATAGGTGCATGTGTGCATGATTGTACACATGAGAATGATATGTGCTCAACCCCCACCCCACGACACACACAACCCTTGTCTCTTGTGGCTGTGAGCTTGCCCACCCAACGCCAACTCACCCACCACTCATCTTCTACACCGTCTCAGTCATTTCCTGTCCACCTCACCCACTGAACCGCTCAACTTAAGGAAAAACAAATAATCTCTGAAAATAGTGGATGGCCTGTAGACAGGTCTGAGGCCATTTGGACAATATTGTAAACTAAGACAAATGCCACAGAAAGTAGCTTTAGGTGAAGGCCTTAATGGTTCAGGCCCTCACACAGACAAGCTAGTGCATGTGGACACAAACACACAAACACACACGCTCTGTGACTAAATCCTTCATTCCCCCAAACTGCCCCATGCACACACGTCCAGTCTAAACAAAAATGTCATAGCTGAAATAACTCTCATTTCCAGTGCTAACAGCCAATCTGTAGGCAGCCATGCGGCTGGCGCTGGTCTGATTTGGGCCCTGGGGGCAGAGTCAGCAGGCAGCCCCACTGAGAGGCCAGCCTAATGGAGACCTGGCAGGTGCGGCCCACTCTCCATCCTCCCGGAGATTTGGTTTGTCACTGGGTATCCATTACCTGCCATTCTCCGCTGATAGGCCCCGACAGCCCTGATCAAAAGATGTCGTCGGGCCCCAGTCCGCTTGGCAGTCAGTGGCATGTCGTTTGTAAAAAGGGCCAAGCAGGGTGTAAATAAAATGACATGATCACTTCCCTGGCCCCTCATGTTCTGGACACAATTATGATAATGTGAAAGTGGAGGGGAGGGAGGGGTCTGGAGGACGGAGAAAGGGCTGAGGAGGTAAATCGCTCATGCTCGGGTAAACATGCAAGAGGGAGATCTCGCTGTGCTCAAGCGGCTGCCCACACCCTCTTTCCTTTCACTTTACTTTCTCTTCCTCATCTCCTCTGGAAGGTATTTGTGTCAGATTCTCATTTCAAAGAGGAAATCCAGCCAGAACGAGGTAGTTAATGTGTTTGTATCCTGACTAGCTGGTCACAGATGTCAGCTTGCATCAGGCAAGCCTGGCACAATGCTTGACCAACTTGTCAGGTCACCTTTCTCTTCCCCAACAAGAAAATTTTCGACATATTTCTTCACATTGTCCACCTATTTCATCAAACTATTGCCATACCCAATTTCATGTCAAGACATCAGATTCATAAGCCTGTCTCTGTGCTTTAACTTGGCTGTAAATGTTTTACATTTCATATGAATAAAGTGGCGGCCCCATAGGTTATGGTTCATATGTTATTAAGCCAAGGGAGGGGGAGAGAATTCCAACAGGACTTGCTATAAAAACCTACAGAGTCTAGCCATGCTCCCAGGCAATTTAAAATGCAAAACAAAAACCATTATGTCTGAGCACTATCTGTTAATTTAATCCCCAATGACTGATAATCCATCACACAGGGCGACAACCACATCCAATTATTCTCCCTGGCTTGACTGACAACAGAGGTGATTTATCAAGCTAATAAAAGGTGATGGGAGTATAGAGGCTCCCTTAGAATAAAAAAGATGAGGATTATGAATACAACAATACTCCTGAATGCAGTCTTAACTAAAGTCGAAGCATATGGTGTAGGGCTGGTGTATGACTTTTTTCTAATGTTTGTAGGAGAAAAACTGTGTGTGTTCTTGTAGTGATAAAGTGGATTGATGCCGTGTGGGGGGATAGGGGGGGTTACACAAGAATCATTAGGATCCATGAACGGTAGTAAAAGGGTAGGGTGTACTTTTCACACAATCAACATCTCAGTCACGGCTCACGTAGAAATAGCAATCACACATTCACCCAATCATACAAACTGACAAAAAAAAAAAAAGTCAAATGCAACTCCTATTTCACCTTAAGGTACACAAGCCCCGAAACACCCCCACATAATTATAAATATAGATAGTCAGTCAGTTATGAAAACTACCCCTCCCCCCCAAACACACAAACACAGTTGTACATGCACGTAGATGCAAGCGATGAGGAAAGACAGTGACATCTTGGCATGCAGGAGGCATTCCTGTGGAGTATCATTTTCATAAACATAAGGGCCGCAGACGAGGAGGGAGAGATCATCTGATAGAAATACTGCAGTGCTGCTCTGACGATCAGGAACAACAGACAAGGCAGGGACAGGGGGTGATTAAGCAGGAAGGTGCTGTGGCTGACTGTAAAGCAAAGCCTTTCAGTGTCTCTCTGTCTCCTTCCCTCCGTCCCATGGGTTATTTCTCCTTTAGAGCTGCTGAAAGCACTGTCGGTTTTTAATGCTGTGTTTAAATGGGTCTGGTATGCACGAGTGATTTTATGACGACCTCGAAAAAAATCATTGATGTGTTTCTGATATGTTGTCTGCAGGAACAGGAAAACAACTCAATCAACATTTTTCTGTTTTTTTTTTTTTTTAAACCTTTTATCAAATGTGAATCTATGAACTTGGTGTACTCTTTTCTAAAACCATCCCCCTGATGACCCAAGTGCATGTTCCTGGTCTGGCATTCACAGCTGGGGAAACAGTCTAAGAGCCAGATCACACCTAGCGGTAGCGGGGTAAACAGGATGTGTCATTACTAACGGTACCCGAGTCTGACCCTCATACACTGACGACGGCTCGGCCTGAAAAAAGAAAAAAAACTTACAACCTTGCCGCGAGCGTTGAGAATGAAAAAAAGGTGAGTCCTTTGTAAGGGTCATCATGAGTATCATATTTCATCTGTCCTATTTTATGCTAAAAAGAAGGTGCAGCGTAGACAGCATATGTCTGTATATTTCAGAGGAAAAAGGAAATATAATTTTGCCTCATATTATTGAAAGGACAATGTGCTTATACTATTATGCACAATAATCTCTAAATATGGTAATTAGGCTCCTCATCAACCAATGTACTGCAAAATGTTAATTTTATGCATATATTCCATTAAACAAAGACAGACAAATAACTGACATAATAAGCTGTTTTATAAGAAAATATAATTAAAAAAAAAAAAAAAAAATCAATCCAATAGAAAGAATTATGTTTATGAGTTTCATAGTTTCATGTTTCCTTCCTCAATTTTTACATAAAGACAGAGCTAAGATAAAAGAAGGGATGTTCATCATAAAGCTTAATATGCTGTAATGATGACCAAAAAGACATTGTTGCAAAGCATTGCTGCCTCTTGTTATTTGGATTATTGAATTCATTAGATATACATGTGTGGGATTTTGTTCAATATGTATCATTGAAATAATTGAGCCTTCATAAAAGATGCCATGTAAACAAAGCTTGTCATTTTTTATTATTATCCAGCTGATGAGAAGGAGTAAGACATTTCGGTCAAAATATCTGTAGTCAGTTAGAGATTGGCTTTGAGGAACTACATGAGGAGGGAGTTAAACTGTGTCACAACATGACAAGTGTTCCTTGACATGTGTACAGTATTTTTACTGGACCTTGACGCCCTTAAACCAACATGGCCTCTCAGCGGGGGGCTGTTCTGACAGGAAGCAACTCCAGAACACTACAGGACAGGAAGTCACCTCAGTCTCAATCAAAAAAAAAAAAAAAGACAGAAAAGAAAGAAAACACAAACTTCCACTCAACCTCTCAAGTTTCCCAGCAGCAAAAAACTCTTTAAATAGATTAGAATAATTTAGTCCAAAACAGCCCCATTCTGTCAAAATAGCAGCAGATCACTAACATACCTAAAATGCCTTTCTGTTGTACACATTTGTCAAAGTAACACACTTAATCAAACTTAGTTCTCCCACCCTCTTTTCCCTTTGATCCTTTCAGGCTGCCTCACAGTCCCACGAGAAAATATGTAACAGGTGATCAGTGACCATCTGAAAAATTAACAAGTCCTGACATAAGTCGTTTTTGTTCAAATATGACCAGAAAAGGCGACCTGGCGCAGTTCACATTCAGGTTTTTTTTTTTTTTTTTAAATGCATAACTCTGCTTTCACATTATGCTCGTAGTTGGTATCATGTTACAAGCTATCATGGATGTCTTTGTCAGTTTTTATTTGTGTGTGTTCTCTACCCCCTGATGGCATTGTGAATACATTGTGTCCGCCGATTGTAGTGCAGGATGTGTGATATGGGAGATGGGAAAAACAGAGAGATCATTCTGGCCTCAGGCAAAGCTTTGGGCTGAACCTTGTCAATGCACGTAGCAAGAGGAGGGGGGTGAGGAGGGGGCGGTGTTGGGGTGTCAAGATAGGGAGACTAAGAGAAAGTAAAGCTAACAGTGACAGAAAAAAAAGAAGGAAAAAAAAAAAGACAGACTAGAATCAATTTAACCCTCAGCTCATTTTTGTGTTATGACTGGTCCTCAAGCCACCAGCTGTACATACAGACCTTCGAGACTTAAAAAAATTCATCTTGTTTATCTGATGTAAGACCAAAACCACAAACACATAAAGACATCTTGTTGTTATTAAGTCCAGTACGGAACAGAACAAGGTGACCAAACTCATAAAGTTCTAGTTTTAGGGGTTTGACACTTTTTATACAGCCACAATAAGTGATAAATAAAAATGTAAATGTAAAAAATGAACACAAACAGCCTCCACAGGTGCAGATACATGGGCAGTATTAAGGATCTAGACACCACGGGAAGGCGATGTTCTCGTCTGACACGCACTCCGAGCCTGTCTCGTCTGATGATATGCAGTCAGTCAAACTTCCTTACACTATCCCATCTCTGCCTGCTTCCTTCCATCAGTCTTTCTCAAGCAGCTTTCAAGAAAAGCTCCATGAAGCAGAACTGCTGTTTATTTCTTCATTCTTGCAGCTGTTCAGGCCTAATATACAGTAACAATGAAGTTAAAAGGTCACCGGTCTGCGTGAATAGAGTCTGACACAAAAGAATGAGGTGAACTAATACTGTCACCACACTAAAGATATTTTAACTATGAAGCTTTTGGGATGTTTCCACTTTCCATTCCAAACAACAACAAACATTATAACTAGTTCTGACATGTTTTCTTTTTTTTTTTTTTACCTGTTTGTAGTGATCAGTGTTATTAATATTTAACTCTAAAGTTTCATTTTCAGACCTTGTGTTGTGTTTCCTGTACAAAAAAAACCCTGTCTGAACTGCTTGTGTTTGTTCTGTGACTCTTGTAAAACTGTCATCATGCTTTGTCATTCATTGCACACTGTCTGACTTTTTGTTGTGTTGTGAATCTCTACACATAATGATAATGTGACCAATGTGACCAATGAGAATAATGCAACATAAAATTCTGACATTAAATAATGTAATTTACACATAGGTTTTCTCAACAGATTTGTGTATAAACCTATATTTACTTGATAAGGGACTAGAAGTTTGGAGATTTAATTAAATCTAAACATAGGTTTGTAGTTCAAGCTGGAGTTAACGTTAGAGCAACAGGGTGGACTTAGGACTGAAACCAGCGCTAAGTGTGAAGTTTGCTGCTGGAACTCAGCTTAAAGTTGAATTTGAGGCTAAGGGTAGGGGGGGCGGTGGGATTAAAGTTAGGGTTGGGAGTGGGTCGACCAAAACCCCTCTCACAACACACAGCTGCTGCCATGATCGCCTAGCAACGAGGAGGTGATGGACGCAGCCTGAAGATGGATGGCCACCATAAATCACAGCAGTGTGTAGGAGGAGGAGGAGGTAGGAGACAGAGAGAGAACAAGAAGTGCACGAAAAAACAAAACAACTGTTTTTTCGCAGCAGCAGAGCTGGCCTTGTCTTGACCTCTCACTGTACTCTTTTATTCATGATTGTTGGGGAATGACGTGGGGCCAGGGACTCTGCTGGGCAAAGCAAGATGGAAACTTCTAGGTAATCATTACCGTCAGTTAGAGTGAATCATTTTATAATACACTAATACTAATAATTGTAACACTCCATTTTGGTCTCTGTGTCTTGTGTCCTTCAGTTTTTCTCATTTTTTCCTAACTTTTTGAAGACGATAATAATGATAAACTACACCTTTCATAAAAAACAACCCTCTAGGCAAGGCAATCTGGGTAGTGTAGTTGCGGGATAAACATCCCTGGGCTATCTGATTATGGCCTACTGCTGCGGCACTGGTGTCTAGTAACACTCAGAGAGAGCGCTCAGCCATCCATCACACAGTGAGTGTCTGTCTAAGGCTTTCCACCCTGCTTCTTCTCGTCCTGGCTCTCCAGTTACAGCCATACACGGCCGGCCTAAATAATATTCTTCATGATAAATGGCACTATAAGCCTGGTATCCATCATTAATCTGATTTTTAAAGAAGCATCCATCTTGGAGAGAGCCTGTTAGGGCCACGAGAGAGCAGAGCAGCTCGGGTTCATTTAAAGGCCAGGCTGCTGCATGAGTGATACCTGTCAGGCCTGCTCATCAGGGAGTAACGCACACACCCACACACACATACATAAAGCATTAAACACTGACGCCATATGGCCACACGTGCGTGCACATGCACACATATCTCTGAAGTGCCTCCATGTATTTTCAGTGAGCATATATTTAAAGTACACAACAACATCATACTTATTAAACTCACAAAACATATTTTTCTCCTTCATACAGACATCTAGAGACGTGTCATGGAAGAACATTCTGTCACTCATCAAAACACAACTCAGTGTAACTCAATCCTCCCTGTCATCTCGAAAAAATCTCCCCTCCCAAATGTGTCTCCTAAAGGGTTTCAGGAAAACTCACTCTTCCCTGGAAAAACTCTTACACACACACACACACACACACACACGCAGACAAACATGCACAAATGACAGTCTCTTTTCCTAGCTCTCCATTTCTCTGTCTCTCTCCACTGACTCTGTACCTCATTCCCCATTCCTCTCCTTGTCTTTGTTTCTTTCAGTCCACTCTCTGTCTTGTTTTCTGCTCTTTCACTCTCTACTTCTCTTCCTCTGTGCCCCCTATCCACCTCCCTTCTCTGTGTGTCTGGTAAAGCCTGTTTGATAAATGACACACGTCACCGTGTCAGAAGCGAAGGGTGGGTCAGTGATAAATGAGTCTGTTGAAAAGGAAATCGGCTCTCTGGCATGGCCGGGCTATTCTCCTCCTGGATTGGGTTTCAGGACCCCTGAAGACCGGAGCAGCTCAGTTTCCCCGAAAAGAGCACACATCCCACCAGGCTCTGACGCTCACTACCTCTGGGAGGGGTATGAGAGAGCGAGAGGGTGGGTAGTGGGGCTGGGGGGGGGGATCCATCCTGTCCCAATTGTCGCCACAGTGCAGCTGCATCTATCACAACAGCGGTGGGACTATTTTTACAAAGCCTCCAACTCACTGCCCAGACAGCAGTCCCGGCTGAAAACCTCGGCTGAAAGCACACTGAGAGCGGAAAGAGAAGAGTGTATGGCTAACGGTTTTCTATTTGTGACACTACTACTGCACTTACACTCCTCTTTCTCTCACATAGCCCAACCCTATGGCTTGACATCTGCCAAGTGTGTGTTAAAAAGGAGAGAAGGCCCATTTCACCGCCCCCGCTCTTCTTCTCCTCCTCATCCCACACCTCCTCCTCTTCCTCCCCCTCTGCCCTCTTTCTACTTAGTTGCTGGCAGGGTGGCACTGTTATCATTACACAGGCAGGATTTATGGAGTCAGGGCCTATAGCAAAAACAAAAAGGCATCTGTCAATACCTGTGGGAAACACTCTGTCAACCTTCCTCCTCCTCCTTCCACTGGTGCTCACAGCCTCATTAGGTATGCACTTATCAGACACATAGATCACAGACGTGACTCAACCTCACCGGCATCCAGCCACAGGACTTTCATTAGCAACGGGCCCTGCAATGCCAAAACATTTGCCAAGCTCACACCTGCAAACAACGCCAGCGGAGGCGTATTGTTGTTAAAGCCTGCTAACGCTGTTGGTCCGTATGTCTGTTGAACAATTAAGTCTCAACCGGCGCTCCCCTGCTGCTTCTGTAAGGGCAGGCTTTTCACACATAAACAACAGGAAGGCAGACAGATATAAAAACAGCTTACTTCATTTTGCTTGGTGCTTTTACAACCCAGTATGCATGTGTCTACAATGTGTGCTATAAATGCTAGTATCTTACAGTGTTAACACAGCATGTTTTTGATCTGGGCCTGTTTTGTTAGTTAGACATATGAGCTGCCTAGGTGAAGAAGAAACTAGAAGATGTTGAGGGCTTAAAGTCTTCAGTGAATTACAGCCTGACCCCTGCAGGTGGTCTACAGTTACAATTCCTTTCACCACTGTCACTAGCTACATTGCACATGCACACACTCACACACAAACACATTTGAAGCTATCAAATCAGAAAGTGTATGCCCACTGATTTGAGCATGCACACACACACACACACACACACACACACACACACACACACACACACACACACACACACACACACACACAC
>JAQQZY010135240.1:0-21232 GCA_030068375.1 Ostorhinchus rueppellii | reverse complement strand
CCTGTGATGAACTGGTGACTTGTCCAGGGTGTACCCCGCCTTCACCCTTAAGTAGCTGGGATAGGCTCCATGCGACTCCCGTGATAAGAAAAAATTAATTAATTAATTAATTAATTAATTAATTAATTAATTAAAAATAAATAAATAAATAAATAAATAAATAAATAAGGAAAAAACAAAAAGGGCGTTACAGTCTCTCAAAAAAGGCCATTGCCATTTATTACAGAATTTGTCCAAGTTCCCCTGTTTTCAACATCTAATTTTCTCTACTTTTAAAAAGGACATGAAACTTTTGACATGTTTAATATGTAATAGTCACCACTGGCAGGGGTTCATAAACTGTTATGTTAAATACATTTTTTTCATAATTTTATGTGATTGAATTTTCAATCATTTGAAAATAGTGTCACAACGAACTAAAAGAGTTAACCCTTTCATGCATAGTGGTCACTACAGTGGACCGCTGTTTAGAGGCGTTCTCTTACATATTCATGGATTTGTTGTTTTAGTTCCATATCAGCCAACACAGTGGATACTTAAACATCATCCCAAACACTGACATTCATACCATTAACGTAACTTTGCTGTTATAGATAAGCCTGATCTGCAGTGAGATGTTTGAGGGGCAAAAAAAAGAAGAAGAAAAAAAAAAGTTAATTATTAGACACTGAAAATTAGCAGTTTTTGTTTGTTTTCACACAGTATATCAGTAAATACATGTTTCTTTGCTTCTAAATTTAATTGATGTCAAGCTGAGTGGACATTTTTGTAACTCCATAAAAAATAAGTTGAATGAATGAACCACATTGGGGGGGTTTTCACTCAGGAAAAAAAACAAAATCTTGATTAAGATTGTCATAATTCATGCATGAAAGGTTTTAACAAGTAATATTAACCTATTATTTTAGCATTTAGCATTTTTTAGTTATATAATGAAGTTTCACTGACACAAATGTATCCATAAATAACAACAATAGCACAAACAAAAACAACAATAATCACGTCCACTTTCAGCCACGTTGTAATTTTAACTATCAGTCTTGTCTCACAATTTTGCCATTTGAAGCTTACTTCTCAGCACTTATTCATTTTTACACTGGAATGTGACGAGAGGCATTTTAAAGTGGCAGAAAATTTTGAAAAAATTCACAAAAGTAAAAAAGTCTTGTTATGCCCTTCAATAACACGTTGAGGTTGAAATTTTTGATTTCAGAGTATTTCTATGAGTGAACTATAAAAGGTTAACAAAATATGTGCTGTATTGTTGCTAATCTGTGGCTCTCAAAGATCAGTTTTTAACCTATAACCTATTCCCATAAAGCAGTTAAGGCATTTCCTGAAATAGCAGCTCAGGCCTTTATTTACCCGAGGTGCAGAGGGTACCAGGCCTTTATCTCTACAACACCAGTATCAGTCAGGACTTTATTTCTGCCTTCCTCTGTTTAATAAGTAGAAAGGGCTGGATTTAGCACTGAACCTTGTTTTGATCCACTCCCATTCGCAATGTTAAAAGTACTGCAATGCACTGTTCTACAAACATAAGACTTCCTTTCCCATTTCTAAATAAAAACTCTGTTCAGTAAATAGAAACTGTTCAATGTGTAACAGAGCTTTCATTGTGTATATGTCATCTGCCTACTGCATGTGTAAGTCTCTACAAATGACAGTTTTTCTGAAAAAGACACACTCCTGCAGTGACTGAAGCTGGGAAAGAACACTTCAGATAAGTGACCTAGAACAACAGAGTGTTGAAAATAGCTGGATTATATTTTTGACTGTATTAAACTAAAGCTGTCGAGGTGAACGTTGTGCTCATACAGCACCACATGACATGACAGGCACCAGACGTTTACCCGTATTATTTTTTTACCAGTCTGTATTTAAAGGTCAGCTTTTATTTGTTCATGTTCACCTTGACCCCAGCTATTATTAGAGACCCAGCTTGTAATAGACTCCTGGTTATTATTTGACAAAATATGGTATTTGATTCACTCCAGCACCTCCGCTGCCTAATTAGCTGAATTATCACACATATTAACTCAGCTTTTCAAAGAGTTTATATGTTAAAAAAAAAAAAAAAAAAAAAAAAAAAGGGCTGTGCATCAGAAGTGATATGAGGAGAGCTGCTGTGTGGCTAGTGCAGTGTAGAGATGACTGGTCACAAACTGGTGCCAGGAGACTGTGCTCCTTTGGAATAGTGGGAGTCTCTGTGATACAGCTTAATATTTATAGTAATAGAGATTTAATATGGTATATAAGGTATTTAATTTGTACATATAAAAGGAGTAACTAGCTGGCACCCAGAAGACTTGATATCTTTGCCAGAGCAATGCAACTGAAAAGATATGCCAATTCCAAATGCTGGATTTTCACCAAAGGTTTATAGATTCTTTCATGCCCCATTACTATCTTGTCCTCGTCAGTACATGAACACATTATCACTGCACCTGAAACAGGATGCAAAATACAGATGCTCCAGTTCAAGCCAATTATTTTAGCTGAGTACAGGATAGTGATATAGATGACACACAGCTGGATAATTTTAGATTGTGTGTAAAAATGTCAGTTATCTAGGACACAATGTCATTTTAGCCTATTTATCGGAAATAATGGTTCAAGTGATGAATCAATACACTTCATACGCAACGTGCCGACCCACAGTATGTGAAGGCTAATGCTTTTATAGATGTTCCAGTCAGCCTACAGGTTAAGAACACAATGTAAATGAAATAAATGGAAGACAATGTGGTGTACCTGCTCAGAAAAATATGCATATGAAAGAAAAAGAAAGTGCAGCTGACAACAATGACATGAAAAGAAAATAAATAAAATGAATAGGAAATGGATATAATAATATGTCTCTGCCACGTTCTGCATAGTTTGAATTAACAAGTTACCATCAATAATGGCTACTTTGACCAAACACCGGTATTGGTTAATATTTGCACATATAACTTTTGACATGTTTAAAATGTAATAGTCACCACTGGCAGTGGCTGATTAACTGCTGTGTTGAATACATTTTTTTCATAAGTTTGTGTGATTGAATTTGCAGTCATTTGAAAATAGTGCCACAAAGAACTGAAAGAGTTAAACAAGTAATATTAAGCAATTTTTTAGTTATATAATGAAGTTTCATTGACACAAATGTATGCATAAATAATAACAGTAGCACAAACAGACAAAATAAACAACAGTCATATCTGCTATCGGCCACATTGTTTTATTATCATTGTTGTCAGCTACACTTTCTTTTTCTTTCATTTAACTATCAGTCTTGACTCAGAATTTTGCCATTAGAAGCTTCCTTCTCAGTCCTCTGATGCACTGAGTCATGTTTAAACTGGAATGTGAAGACAGGCGTGTTTAGGTGTTCCTTAAGATGTCCTATTCCGACAGTTTACACTTTTTATATCATCTTTCCCATCACCTGTGATCTATGTTATTTCTGTGGTAAAAATATTAGATCATCTATACTGCTTTTCAGATGCCACATCATAAAACACATTACACCAACATCTACTGGTTAAGATCAGCCAACAGGACACTTTTAGTTTTAAAGAACCATCATGAGTCATCTGTAAAAATTGATGGCCTGGCCACATAAGTGCTCCAAAAACTTTAATCCCGTGTTCTGTGTGAAACACATTCATCCTTAAATGTATGTTTGTGAGACCAATAATAGAGGATAGAGGGTGAATTTAAAAAAAAAAAAAAAAAAAAGCCAAGTCACAGGCTTAAGAAATTAGTTTGGATGATAATGATAATAATTCTGTACATCCCACACAAAACAACAAGCCTTATCAAGTATATTCAACACCAGTGCTAAACCTAACATGGACATAAAAGAGAATAAACCACGGACTTCAGTGTGTCTGATAAATCCAGATTCCAGAGTGGATGTAAAGCATTAGATTAACCTGCTCACCGTATCACAGGTAACTAAGGGTGCATTCACACATACTGCGTTTGGTCTGTTTAAAAAAGACCAGAGTTCATTTCCCCAGAATGTCCAGATTTTTTTTAGTGTAAATACGAACATGCAAAATGATTCAATCAAACAAGCAGACCAAGACCACCTAGAAGAGGTGGTTTCAGTCCACTTGCAAACGGAGTCTGGGCTGGTTCACTTCTGGTGTGAATAGAACTTTTTCTGCTTGATGAACACACCGTAGCCACTGGAAGTAGCCGAGCCACACGGGTAGTCAGAGCTTCGACAGAGGTGGAGCTGAATGTCTCAGTGGCCTTTGGTCACATGACCATATTACAAAACGGGTTCAGAATGAGCTGTTATGACAGTTAACATTATTTTTATGAATTTGTGTCTGTAAAAACAGAATGCATTTTCTGAAAATAAAAAACACATGTACATCCTCCATGTTTGTTTTTATCAACACCTGCTGTCTCTGACATTTCAGTCCAATGCCAGTGCAGTTTGTCACGTGCATGCTTCTGTTGACAAATTTTGATCCACTAGGAAAAAAGTGCAATGAGAATGTGATCCAACCCAAAAAAACAAAAGTCTGTATTCGATCTGAATCAAATAAACAGACCAAACAACTTTCCAGGTGTGACTACACCCTGAGTTTAGTCCTGTTCAGCCCATTACTCCACCACCTCTGTGTTTTACATGAAGCCTTGACTTAAACATCACTGGAATATTCTACTACATGGGTAATAATATATTGGACGTTAGTACCAGAGGTGGGCCGTCAGGCCCTGCAGCACCCTCTGTGCTGGCCCAAAAAAAATCTGAATCACAGACTGATTTTGATTATATTTTGTCCATGAATACTTATTAAATAATCCCAAATGGTCTTTTCGCTTCCTTTCATAGCTTTTCCCCTGGTTATGCTGCTTCCAGACATGTATTTTCATATGAAAGCATTTAATCAATCACATTTCAGCCATCATTTGCTGCCAGGCAGGGTCAAAGTCAAAGAAATGTGCCTGGGGGCCTTCACTATCAGTTCTCCAAGCCCTCTAGCACAAAATAAGTGTCGATGAAACTGTTGCTTCACCAATCAGATTTTGAGTTGGCGACACCAAGGCCCTCTTGCAGGCGTACGGTGATGTCAGCATATTCATAGCCTTTGACTGGATAGTCAGAGAGTGGACTAGCCAAAGCTAGCAAACTGCATCTGTACCATACGGCACAAACACAAATATAGTTGTGTTGATTTAATAGTGGTTTTGTCAACCAACAATGACTGAAGGAGGAGAAGAAATGGAAGTGGTTGCAGATTTATTGTTAAAGCCATTTTCAAGATGAACTTTTCAAGAAAAGCTGGACATCGTTATGAAAGGTCGGGGGAATTCCAAAGCTAGCAAGCCTGTCACAACCAGGAAAAGGATTTGTCCGTGACTTTCAGTCCACTAACTACAGCAGTATCCTGACTCACAGGCTCCAGGAACACTACAGATGGTGCTGATGGGAGGGCTTATCATTTGGAACTGAAGCACATGGATAATCTGTACGAGTAATGGAACTCTTTTTGAGGAAAGAAAGGAGGATGGATTTTGTGTACAAATAATCAGAATTTTTGGTGAGTAAAATGTTGCTATTTTCATAAATAATATTGCAAGTTTATGAGGTTATTATCGATGCATTGTAATGTGTCACAGTGATAGCTGCAGTAGAAGCAAACTTGTGCATCCAAGGTTTGTTTATTCAGTAAAGGCATTTATTGTGGCTACCAGAGTTATCTATCTGCGATGCAACAGCTCTTTATACTGCATTTCTGCATAATAAGATGGTTTTTATGGCTGTAAAATAGTTATCGAGGGGTGGATTGATTCAGACAGAGTACTACAGTCTACTGTAGGTGTAAAATGCACGGCCTGCCACTGGTTAGTATGGTAGCTAACTGGTGTTCAGGGGGATAAATTGTACATTTGCCATGAGGAGCAAGTCTGATTCCTAAAAATCAAAAAGAAAACAAATACAATAAGATGCAGAATTAATCAAAGAAATCAAAGGTTTATGACAAGCATTAGGTTTAGGGAAAATATGGCTCTGTACAAATATTCATAATTGCTGTTTACACTTTCTCTCGCATCCCTCAAGTCTTGTTTAGCACACGACACCAGTGGAAGATGATGACCTCTTTGACTTTTACTCAGAATAATGATTTCGGTTGAATATATGATGGCTCAGAGCTGTTACTGTGCAAATGCAATACTTTACTTTTGACTCAAAATTGTTTTCGGCTCTCAGGGATTTCCTTACTGCATGCAGCCTGAAGGAGCCCACCATCACCATTCCAAGGCATGTGAAACTACTGATACTGTGTGGGGTCCTTCAGGCATGTGGTGGTACCGAGAAAGACAGTGAGAAGACTGCAGTAAATTAGTGCTAGCCACCATCACAGAACAAAATTGAGTGCAAGAGTACTCAGTCATGCTCTGTGAGTTTTTCTGTTTATTATCAGATGCCAGCCATTGCATCGCGCTACGGGTGACAAATTCTCTGCCGTACACAAACACATGCGCTGTCATGCTGAGATAGGCATGTTGGTTTGTGGCACGCATGAACAGACACACATTATTACCAGACACTATACCAAATTACTCTCTTTTTTCGTCGCACTTCAGTCACAGTTTCCTTTACCCTACTCACATATTTACATGCTGACTTTCATGCAAAGTTCTCTTCAGAGGGTGGCAGACTAGACAACAAGATATCTGCACAAAGATTTTAGCAATGACTGAGTACATCAAAATGAACATAGACACTTCTTAAAGAGTGAAGCCAAAATATCTTGATTGCCCCCTGGTTTATGATATAAACCCACCCACTCAGCGTTAGTCAATGGGATATGGGCCAAACTAAAAAGTACATGTCTTATACATTTCTCCTGGGGTGATTTCCATCTTTTCAAGTATATTTCATTTGGCTGATTTGTATCATTAAGATGAGGATATTAGGATATGACTCGCAAGTGACTATTATTAACTAACTGTTTTTCTCTCATCAGATCATTAGAAACTAATTGAGCGTCCAGACGACAGATCACATTCTGGGTCTCTAATGCTCAGACCTGGGTTCCAATGGCGTCACAGAAACAACACGTCAGCTCGGATAAATCTTGCATTTTAGTGAATCTTTCACAGCAGAAGAAAAGAGCGCAACATAACAGGAATAAATGCCATAAAAAAGACCCCTCATTACACCAGCTTTGCCCATTCACACTGAACCCAACAAAGCATACAGTAATAATGGTACACCAGTGTCTGTCTTTCCTGTGATGTATAAGGTGAGATGTATTCAATCACACCATTAATTGTTCTTTGAGTGGTAAAGTGCTTTGGGAAACTTCGACATTTTCAACAATAGTGTCTAGGTTCCTGCAGGCTAACTTATAACTGTTTCTTCAAAAGCTTTAAATGCCCTAATGAAGGGTGACACACATAACAAGTCATCAAAATGCCAACATAAGTGGAACAAAAATACCCCCCAGTCTGCATTTGTATGTTTTCAGCAGAATGATGAGGCAGAACAAAGGTGCAAGAGTCCTGCCCCGAATAGACTGTGTAAAAGAGGATATAGATTATTTTGATGTGCTCTAGTGATGCAGTGACTGGATTAGTTAAAGACTAAATTGTGCCGCAAACGTGTGGCGAACTCAAACACAATTGATTGGGCACATTCAGTAAGTCGTCATTGAGTTGAACTAAACAAAAAGACATCCCATACACACAGACGCTAACTTCAAAATGCTCACCCATTTATGCACGGAGCTCAAAGCCCAGACACACAAACACATACACTCACACACACAGCAATAGCTAATTTAATTAGCTATCCTGCCAAACAGGCGCTTCTTTTAATTACTTGTGGCTGCACTGAGCAAAGTCTCTCACAGCTTGCAGAATAAGAAACTCACCATGGATTTCCTTAATTAATGACTATGGCATATATGTTGACTATAATGAAACATTGCTGAAGAACTAGACCGGTCAAAGACGACTACAATTTTTCAGACAATTGCTCCTTGAAATATGTGAAGCAAACAACAACGCACAAATCCACCATTTGCTCTGAGTAGAGTGAATTTATAAGACCACACTTGGCAATGACTGGACATGTGAGGGTTTGGGTTAATAGATCTCAGCAATGGGCTGATATGAAGTATAAAGCAGCAGGGGTAATAGTGAACAGTAATCAGTTTTTTCATCAAGCCTTCTAACATAAGGCAGCCCAATTACAGCCCCACACAGATTCCACATCATATGCCAGAACCAGCAATGATTACAGTTCGACTCAACGCAATGATGCTTATACTGGCGGGGTTTATCGATTCGTCCTGTTCCTTCATAGGGCCAGACGCAGCACCACTTAGTGTGACTGAGTGGCTGCAGCTTGGACCCGCATGGAGAAAAAGGTAACTTTGTACGCATTAGATAAAAGCCTTAAAGGATAAGTCACCCCATTTTCTATACTTTTGTTATTGTCAGCAAATCCTATAGAAATGCTAATACTTACAATAAGTTTGTCTTTCAAACTGTATTGTCACTGTAGCTGAAAACTTGATTTAGTTCATTCATCTGTGCCACAGAACTTCAGTATTGTCTGAAAACTAATAAAAACCATCACTGACCCTTGCTGTGTCAGGGACAGACATACTTCTTTCTGAGATGGGATGGCATATGATTTGGGGTTTTTTTTTAGCTTAATAATGATAACTCATTATTGTGTCTGCAGAGGATTCTTGGCTCTGATGTATCCTCATAGAAAGCAGAGGAAAGAATATTCTTTGCTAGTATTAATCTTTCCTGAGGGTCTGTGACATTAACAGAAGTGTACAATATCAGTAGCTTTATCCTTTACAGAGCTGTCGACTGAAACAAACTCACAGAAATATCATACATAAATGCTTGTGAGTTCCCGAATTCCAAATTATTTAAATGTATTTACAAACAGAAAAAAATCACAAGATTTACCACACAAATTGAAGTAGTGTTTGAGGAGCCATACTACTTAACTTAGTGTAACTCAGTTTCATAAATATAAATCAATAATACTCTGAAGTAAAGGTTTACGCATTATTAAGAGGCTGCACTCTCACCTTTGTTTTCCCAAGGGAAAATAAATATTTCATGGTAAGACAAGAGAAAAGACATATCCTTTTTTTTTTTTAAACTTCATCAATTAAAATGGAAGTGTAAAATTTCAACCTAGCATGCATATGTTAACAGACTTAAAAGACAGACCGCCCAGAGCTACAGAGTTCATCAACATGGCTCATAAACAAGGCACTGGCCTTTTTGTAATATATTCTGTCTTTACAGGAGGCTGTATATATTTCTTTATACACTAGCAGTGAGCCAAGCCTAACCCTGGAGGCCTTCATCCATCTGTGTTGCTCTCTGTTTTAATGTGCTCCTCTGAGAGCCACTCATCCCTCTCTCCCTCTCTGCATCTTTGCTGCTGCTGTTGGTCCATTTATGTTTGTGGGAAAAGGAGAATGTGATTGCCATGGTAACCGAGCCAACTTCCACTGACATGGGTACTGTTTGGTTGTAACCAGCAAGAACAATTCAACTCATCCACAAAGCCCAAAGTGGATGGAGGGTTAAAGGTCAGAATGCGTGAAGCGGTGGACAAGCCCTCTACTGTGGATGTGCTGAAACTTTGCAACAGTACAATCTTATTGTGATTCTTATTCTATCAGTGTTCTTTAAGCTCTGAGCGCTGATGTAAAACAGTCAGGGCCAAAGCAATCTATCTGTGCAAATACAGAAACCAATGAAGCTCTTTATAAATATCAGGTAATACAAAGTATTATTCTACCTAAAGGTTTAAGTGCTGAGACTGTGATTGGTTGGCCTTTTTTATTTGTGTGGTTTTTGTGAACTACAAAGAGTAAATCATCTGGGTAATTTCTAGCAAATAGAAAAAAAAATGTTAATTTATTTGCAACACCCAAACACATTAAGAATCAAGGCTAGAATGCTTTTCAATCCCTGTCTTATTCTTTCAAGTCCTTGGTGTGTTTGATCTGCACATGTTTATATTTCATACTCATTTTCTTCAGTTTATTGACAGCCATGTGCTACATCTAACAACTTTCATAGTTTAGGGAAAAAAAAGGCACCATGGTGTTAGTTTAGGCAGGTTTCGAACTTTTCCTTGTATCCACCAGGGAGGGCAGGAAGGTGTGTCAGAGTTGCCTTAGGCTTTCTGTGTATGTTTCTGTGTAAGTGCATGGAAAGGCAGGGCCCACAACAGAGCCGTGCTACCAAATACAATTCACTGCAAAGCAAATTCAAGATTTTTGCCAAAGCTTTTAAATATGCTGCTGGGGCAAAAATAAAGCTGGATACTGTAATATTTTGTTGGTCTGCTTTTAGCTGTTATTTCTGCATGTATTTACTACCGCACTAGTTTGATAAGCTTACACAGTGTCACAAGACTTATTTCCTTCCAGAGTTGTATTCCTTTTAGGGTGGTGGTGGTGGTGTGTGTGTGTGTGTGTGTGTGTGTGTGTGGGGGGGGTGATAATGGGAGAATCAGACCACTGTATGCATCCAAAACATTCACAGTGGGGTTCAGGTCTCGGCTCTGTGGTGAATCCATGTGTGAAAATGTCTCCCTGAAACACTCTTTCGCAAAAAATCCACTGATGATCAGACCTGGTCCTTCAGTATGTTCAGCTCATCAACTGACCTCATTATTTGGACACGTAATGTTGCTGAACCTAGACCTGATCAACTGAATCAACCCTAGATCATAACACTCTCGCCACAGGTTTATACTCTCGGCGCTAGGCATCATGGGTAATCACTTCACCTGCCTCTCTTCTCACCATGATGCATCTGTCACTCCATATAACCTTCTTTTACTGAAACACGGGCCAATCTATGCTCAGCAGCAAATCAAAGCAATTTTTTTTCTGATTAGGGTCAGTGATGAGGGGTTTTTGTTCAGGCTACACAGCTGTTTAGTGGTGGCACCTTTGGCTTCTCTTCACATGGTGCCTGTGGAAATGCTCTTAACTTTCAGAATGAAACAGTGACTGATAAAAAATATTTATTACAATTTGACTCCCTAACTATGAGGGGGGAAAAAAGACATTTTTTTCCTGACTTTTTTCTGACCACATTTCTTCCTTTAGGATGATGGTTCAGCACTGCCGTTCCAGGTTTTTATAATTGGAGATTTCTTAACCTGAATTTAGTAATTTCAGCCAAATATACTTGTTTCCTTTTATTCATGCAGGTTGATGATTTAATAATAATAATATCAACATAAACATTTAAGAAACCCTAAATGATATTCATTGCCTTATTTAGGGTTAAATAACATGTGGGAAGCTGACACATACAGGTATTATTCAGTGCAGTAATTATACAATAGAAGCACCTTACATATATGCTTTTGACTTTTTAAGTGGGGCAATGCTGTTATAAATGAACATTACATTGGAGATTTAAAGGGCTAATATTTAGCTAAACCCACTTTTATTAGTCTTTGGTTCATTTTTTATTTGTGTATTTGGACCCTAATAGTTCATAAAGTTCGAATTTGAACGTTCCAGGTGCTGCAGCTACAGTATCTTTGTATTAATTTGGCAAAAATCAAATGAATTTCTACAACCTGTTTAAATTCCTGCTTAATTTGTTACATTTATAACTAGTTATTTCATGACATTTGCACAAATAAGGTCAAGACTTGCACCAAACATTGCTCCGAGTGCGACATAATTGTTTGTCAGCAGCAGTGGTTGGAGTCCATGCAAAAAAATATATCCAAACTTCAAGACAATTACCTCAAAGGTTCAATTGTTGGTTGAAGACAGAGCAGCATAGCCAACAACCTGGAGGGGGCGGGGCTTACAGTGGCTCATTGGATTTAAAGGGTCAGCGGTAAAAACAACCTTTCTGGTGTCATCACCCAGAAATAGGGTTGAAGATGGACGTGTGGAGTTGAATTAATGAAGAATTCAGACCCAAGCAGATCATTTACAGTTTATGTAGACCACAGGGAAATGCTTTAAAATGCATAATTCCATTTTTGTTTTTTAAAAAAAGCAAAATATCACTCCTTTAAATGGATGCAATTGCATCTGTTTATTTAATTGCTTAGATGATAGATTCTTTTAAAACCGCCTCCAGTCCAATTAATTGCATTACTTCAGAGTCTGACAGCCATCATTACATAGTTGTAGTCCGCATACTAATGATGGCTTTTAGAGGTGCAGGTTGAGCACTGCAGTCAAAAAATAAACCGATTTATGTTGGATGGAATACTTTGATTTCACTGAGAAAAACAGCAACTGGGTTGATTTTCCATTAAATCTTTTCTGGCATTCCTGCCTTCCGTTTTTGGACTGATAGTGTATTCCTGATTGCAGGGACTATTACACCTTTGGCTTGGGGCATCAGCTCAGCTTGGCTTCAGAGAGAGACTGGCAAAGGAGATGCAACTACCAGGGCATAGATATCTACTTTCCCTTTGGCATCCAAGCCTCTGGTATTTCCAAACAGTTACACTGTCAGTCTGGCATTTAGCACAGCAGTTGATGGACACTAATAGGGGCTTGGCTGCTCCACTATTACCCTAAAGAGTATTCTTGTCAGCAACTATGTGATCAGTTGCCCGATCAAGGATGTCTAACCACATACCCGATTGATCCAAGAGGTCTTAAGGCAAAGCTTTAACATAGGTGTTTCATCTGATCAACGAGGCATGGTCAAGATTTCAATAGAATTTAAAACAGAATCTCCAACAGCCTCATATACAACAATCATTTGATTTAAAAAAAAAAAAAAAAAAAAAAAAAAGGTGGATGAGTGAAAAGGACTTGGTTTGGATGGGATGGGATTAGCTCTTCTCATGTGGTAAGTGCACTTTTACCATATGATAACGCGGGTTTAATAATGCTTTAATAATTTCAACAAGTTTTGCTGTTGATCCACATACGTCAAAAATAACTCAACAACAGTACGAGAGAATGTCTTAAAATTTGGCACAGAAGTTCACTTGAATGGAAGGATGAATCAGTCACCATTTGGTGGTGAAAAGCCAATGGGTCAAAGGTAAGTGTTATTGTCTGTCTACTCTCATGAATGCAAAATATTCACTTGGATTTACACTTTAACCATCATTATTTTATGCATCTGAAATTACAGTTGTTGTGCAAAATAGACAGTTCTGACAGTGAAATGATTGCACAACACATCATATTCAGTTGTGTGACTGGTTCCTGTTACTACAGGTGTTGAAAGTGGGAACTGTGATTTGTGGCAAGAAATTTTTGTCTAATCAACATTGCTTTGCTAAATTTTTTTGTAACAGTTAGGCCTGTGCACATTCTGTGATGCTCTTCAATAACCCCAATAAACTTTTTAACCTGGTATTGCCAACCTATGACTACCTTCCGCTAGGGCTGGGTAATATGGAATAAAAATTAAAATCACAATATATTTTTTTTTCATATCAGACGATATCAATATGTATCACAATATAAATTGAATCACTATTTTTGTCAAGCTTAAATTTACTTACTTATACTTATTCACTTATAAGTTAGTTGTGAAAACATCAGAAGGTTATTTTTTATTTAAATATAATTCATTTTCTGTTAGAGGTTGAACATGACAAATGTGCTGAAGAACATTATCCAACTGTTTCAGATAAATACATCGGGTACATTTATTTAAAACTAAACTAAAAGTCTGACCAGCAGGCAAAAGCTTTCAAGTTTAAAAGAGAGCACAACAATAACAGACCATCTTCACCAAACATTGCCAGGGGTATATACATGAGGGTGCATTCCATAACTGCTATAAAAAATGAAACTTAACATGCTTTGAACGTCCAACTCCTGGGTTCTATGCTGCACCCTAGATTTCAGTAACCCAGTCACCTGAGTCCTCAGTCACACTTTCTCCTGAGGGAACAGTCATTACCTCCCGCTGCAGCCCAAGCAGTAGCGTGTGCGCTGTGGCTGGCTCTTAAGCATGTGCTGTGTGCATCAATCCACTGTAACTTGACGTGGCTCTAGCGTGATTGTTTTGGTGCAACGCTATTTAAGATTGGCTGTTAATTATGATGTCTGCCAAAATATGGACGAATGAATCGAAATTGTATTGATCATGTCTCATGTTACTTTCAAGGACAAGTTATATCATGATATATATCGTTATCATTTTATTGCCCGGCCCTACCTACCACCCAACTGATTTGTAAAAGTACGTTCTCACAACATGTCTGCAACCACTACCCGGACCTAAGAAAAAAGTAGTACAGGGTGGACATGGTTTTTCTGAATGTGCTTGCGCCACAATTTAATAGGGTCTCAGGCTCTTGGCCTATGCCCCACTCTTGCACGAGGTAGTTTTTGTGTAATCCTGTTGACAGACAGATGGACAGAAAACAATAACAAGAACATAATCTCCTTAGCAACAGTGTCTAAATAAGCAAAAGTAAAGTCAAACTCACAGACACAGGCATAAAAGACCTACATTATTGTGTCAAATTGCAATATAGTAGATGAGGTGTTTGATCAATAACGATGGCACACTAATTACTTGACCCCTCTTCTCTCTTCCATAAACCTGTGACAATGATTACATCACACTAAACTTTAATATATACCTGAGACCAAGAGCACACATTTTTGTAATTAGTCATTACAACTTTGCAACACTGATGAGCACTACTTCAAACTAAATGCAGCACCAAATCAGGGAAACGAGCTCCTGTTTGACTGCAATGAAACACTGCTGATGACTCAGAGTCAGGACCTCAGAGCTGGAGCTAGACCAGACTGTTTGAGCCTGCAGTATCCAGAGGAGGAAGCTGGATGCTGTTTCTGTATGCAGTGATCCAGCAGGTGACTAAAAGAGACAATGTGACAAATATTACCTTTATTGACACTAAAAACACTGAATGCTTTTAACACTGCATTCCCTGCCCTGTTCACATTCACATCTACACTAAAATATGTGCATGTTCTTTCTTGTGCCTGCTCTCTGGAGACTATTTCTTTTTAAAGTTCAGAACTGATTTTTAAACTTTCCACCTCAGGACTGACATGGACTGAGTAATTGCTCTAAAATGCTTTTGCAGTACTTTTCATTAATCTGCCTGTAAAAATTGTGGTGTCACTCTTGACCGGATATTGACTCTTCACCAGCTTGCAAAGTACTTGATTCTTAGCCTTTTCCATCTGCACTGTTAGATGTACCCTGACTGTGCCTCTTTGATCACACACACATTTATTTCACCCTGTTTTCTCATGCTTTAACATCTTATACCGGTGGTCCACAATGCACCTGCCATCCTTATGACCACTTCCTCATAAATGTCTCTTCTAAACCTCCAAACATCTGTTGCTTAATGTCAAATATACCATCATCTTACAGTCTTTGTGGTAACTGATGTCTTCTGATCAAGGATTCTTGGTAGTGTCACTCTATTGGCTTAAAGAAAAACCAGACTTTCAGGGAAAGACTCTTAAACTCACTTCTCAAGGAGTAGACCACCGTGTGCATTTGATTTCTGCTGCTCTTATCTATTTGTATATAATGCTAAAAGTCTCAGTAACATCTGCTGATCAGTCCTTTATAAATACTCAGCATAAACAGATGAATGGAACTGAGGTTATTACTGTATTAATATATTTTTTAGATTTCAATGACTGGAGAAATTTCTGGAATATTCAAAGAAATTAATCATTTCAAAGATGCAGCCCATATATACCATTTTCATCTCCTGTTGCTATTCGATGACGTATACATGTAATCTTATTACACACTAGTTGGCTGGGTTATTAACTCGTCCTTCCATTCAGCACTGGTTTGGTTAACAATTCTGAGGTGTTTCTAGGAGCTTCTCCATTTTTTCCAAACGCCAGATACAAGTAGGACACCAACTGTTATCTGCCAAAGATGTCGTCACTCTCCATCAGTGTCTTATATACTCCATCCCCCTCTTATTTCTGGCATCTATCTTTCTCAGTGCCACATATTATCTTCAAATCTCTCTCCTTCTAATCGCTTTTTACTCCATCAGCGCCTGTGACAATTTTTCCTACTCCCCCTACTCCTCATCTTTGTCTATGTGTCTCATTTGTCTCTCACTCCCTCTTTTTTCAATGCCTGCTATTTGGCTTCGAGTCCCTCCAATCTCTGTTTGTGTCCAATCTCTTTTTGCGTCATTACAAGGCCCACTTTTCTCTCTCTTTCTGTCGCTCTCTCTCTGTCCCACACAACTTATGATTCTGTCACCGCTGGCTGTCTTGGCAATCTCTCCTTCTCTTCCCACCTTCTCACATCCATTTCTTTTCCCTTCCCCACTGTTAACCAGCTCGGTATTGCGAGCAGCCCTTGCTGCGTCTCCTGCCTTTGAAGAAAGTAAAAAAAAAAGGCCCTCAGTGGTATCGAAAAGATTTCTGGCTTCTGTCAAGTGCAGCAGTACATACCGGAGGCACTTTATATTATTTCAAAGACTGAGGCAACACAATCATAAGCATAAGCAGCATAAGAACGCAGACAGGGTTGCACGGGGGAATAAGGTGCTCAAGACTAAAACCGTTTGACATCTCTGCATGGTTGCCCATTAACCTGATTGATGACTCTTTTAAACAGAGTTAGACCTCTGTTACAAATTGCTGTTCTCACTGCTTCCTGTATCATGTTTTCATTTGCATCACATTGGCAATTATACCACATACGTGAAAGTCTTGAATTCCTGCTACCTTTTTAGTATTCAAGCTTTGTTTATAAGTGCTCTCGATATTTCCCCATCACAGTACAAGTACACACCTGCTAATAAATTCTACACCTGTTCTGTGCTCATATGCTCTGCTGCCTTAAGGCATCTACCCCAAAGATAGGGAACAATTGTTCACTCTTCATCAACCTCTCCCTGCCTGCGGCTAGCAGACATGGACCTCTCACCTCTCTGTATACTCTTTGCACTCAATGTACCATTCACCCCCGAGGCATAATTTCCACCGAATGCATTCATCATGCGTCGTCCAACTCTAAACCTTGCGCCTTCAATTTTCTAACCCCATCTTCACTATCAACAATTCACTTTGACAATACTGCCTGTTATGTTGAGCAGAGTTTTTCTTTTTTTTTTTTTTTTTTTTTTTTAAATTTGCTCTCAATCTAATTAGTGTCAATGCTCAATTCCTTTTCTGCTCAACACAATGCTCACTCACTTCCCACCGACCATCAAAGCTCTCAGCACAATTAAGTGTGTAAAACAAGGAGCAGTGGAAAGAGAAAGAGAGGGGAAATAAAAGCCAGATGTGCCATCTTTGAAGTACAAAGTGAAATGGGGTAGGTACCGTCTTGTGTCGGCTTTGAATCATGAGCTCCTGAGTGAGCAGCATATACTGTACTACTGTACCCGGATAGTTTATGCTTCTCTGCTTATGTGGACGAAAATCAGCTCTGGGTGTGCAACTTGATCTCTAGGTTGTGTTCTGTTGCCAAGGTAATTTCACAACAGACTATCCTAAGACAGTGGGATGCACACTTGGTGAGAGCTCCTCAAGTACACCAATAAATGAAATCCATCTTCAGTTTTTCTGAAAACAGCTATTTGGTAAACATGCCACCATCAGAAAGAACAAATCCAATCCACTTTATTTCTACAGTACATTTAAATGACAAGAATGTTTGCAAAGTGCTGCACATCATAAAAACAATAAAATAATTCAGAGAAAAACTAAAAACAATAAATAAGTACGTAAAGTTACAGCAATGTTCTAAATAAAACAATAAAATCAAATAATTAAAAGTACTAAAATGAAAATAAATAAATAAAAGAAAGAACAAAGTGTGCAGGCATTTTATATTTTTTTGGCCTTGAATTTATGGACCATCTGGATGTGTATATTTGGTTTCTTTCTGTGTCTTTATGTGAGGGTGGTGTAGATTATACAGCAGGAAAAAAAAATAAAATATACAACTGTAGCTGATCTGATGGAGAAACTCTTTATTAACTCATGTAAAATAATATAATCAATATCCAGAGTAGGTTCTGGTTTGTGACTTGGGTGTCAAGAAAAGAATAGAAGAACAAGTACTGGCATGACTAGAAAGGATTTGAGCAGGGCAGGAGGTCACCAAGACAAATAATAGAGGTTAGATGGTTTCAGGACACCTAGCAATTTTGGAGAACACACACACATACATACTGTGTCGCACCAGGTCAGAAAATGATTACGGTGTTGTCATCAGTGTGGAAGATGAGCTGACATCGTGCAGTGGTAAGATTCAACCACAGGGAAAATATGTGGGAACTCACTGTAGAATATGAGCCAAGCCTGTCAAAATCATTACATAATTACCTTATTGTTATAATTTTGCATAATTGTGATAATTGTCTCCATTCACCTCTATACAAATCTATTCATGTCACTTCCATTTCTGTTTCTTCATCACTTCATCTTCATTGTTGGAAAAATGCCTCACTTATTATGGTGTTATCAGTAATTTCTTGGTGTATCTAGTAAGAGGGGTACTACTTAAGAAATTCACTAGATCAAATGTGTCCTGTGCAAAGCCGAAGAAATAAATGGAAATACAGCGTTTATCTGTGTTCTAGTATTCAATCCCGATAAATTATTTAAACATTAATAAGAAATTTTAGGATTTTAGTAAAACAGAGCCATAAGGTGAATAGAAAATATTAATTAAAAATGTGAATCACTAGTTGAGATAAGATGGTGTTTTAAAGACTTGACTATGAGCATTCAAGCAAATAATGTTTTTGTGGTTACCAGACTCTTAGACTCATATTTAGCAAAAAAGTGATACTTTACATCTTGTAGAGTGCAAATTCAGACATATACAGGGTGACCCAAAAAAAACGCGAATTTTTGAAGTGCATATTGGCAGACATGAGCAAGTGGCAGCACTGTGAGACAGTGACCTTGAGCAAGTAAACACTCCACTCCGCCATTTTAGTAACCATGGATCAGTGGAACGGGCAACAGCGTGCGTTAGCCATAAAAATGTTTTATGAAAAAGTGATAGTTTGACAGCTGCGCAGAGGGAGTTCCAACGTTTTTACAGCTAAGGACGTCATGGTGTTGTTCCGTCAAAACAAGCGAAAAAATGTTGGATTATTACTTTGAAGAGACTGGCTCTGCCCTAAAGAAGAAACCAACAGGACGAGGGGGAATCTCAACAGCAGATTTCAACAATGCATTCGTAGAGGAGGACGCCATCTACAGGACGTCATTTTTAAAAAAATTAAAATTCCATCATTGTTTCTTAAATGGCATGTTTTAAGGTTTCAATTAAGTATGAATAAAATATTTTTCTTCCATCACTTTTGGTTTTATTGGATTGTTAAAAAGTTCCAGTTTTTTTGTGTCACCCCGTATTTGTAAAGGAGTAAATTCTCTATAGATGTTGCAGGGTATAGGGTTATGTGTGTTTTAAGTGCTGCAATCATTGCAGTGGAACTGTATGACAGACGGACAGACAGACAGACAGAGGCTGAATCCCAATTCACCCGTTACCCCTACCCTTCCGTTTTGCGCGTTCATGTGAATGGGTATTGTTGTCCTGATTCTCAATTAGACGAAGGGGAAGGACTAAAACGAAGGGCTGTATACCCCTCAAAATGGCGATTTTCCAGGACCACACTACAAACGAAGGGGTAGGAGGAGTTTCACATAATTCTGTTCAGATCATTGGAAAGACGGAAGTAAACACAGACAAAACGTGCAGCAGTGATGAAGGAAACACACAAATGTAAGTACTTTCTTCGTAAACAACTTAATCATTTGATCGCCTATCTGAAGCTGTTTCAGGTTGGTGCTGGGCGATCGTAAGCCCACAGGCTCGGCCGGTAGCCTGCCAGCTCGACCTGGACGGCTGTGTCCGACTTCAACCGAAGAAATGTATTATAGTATTGAAAAATATGCAACCTGTATAAATGACATGTATATACTAGTGCAGATGTATTAAAATCAAATTGAGTGACACTGTGGTGATTTGAGGGAAATACATTAGTGAACAGATGGTGTAAATATAGCAGACAGGGAGGAAAGTTCACAAGTATGCAGCTGTTCAATTATAGATAGACTGGTGTTCTTGGAAAGTACGCTCTCTGAGACCGTTCTTACCAAGACCATACTTTGCATTCTTGGCATTGAGAAACGGCTAAAGTTTTCGCATCTGTTTATAGCTGCATCGATGACTGCTGATGACATAACAGGCCACGAAGTGTTGTCCCATTTCATAGGGGAATCTTTCAACCCCTACCTCTTACAGCTTTGTTTCAAGGGACAGTGCCAAGAGCAAGGGGTAGGGGTAAGGGGTAGGGCTAAGGGGTGAATTGGAATTGGGCCAGAGACTAGTGAAAGAGCTGAGTCTGTGGGTGGTCATTCCGTAAAAAGGTTTACAGAAGGTTTGAGAAGCCTTAAAATCTCCAAACCAATGTACGAAATATTGTCTCAGTGTCTATAAAGTGTCTTACAAAGAGCAGAAGTAAAAGTGGCTGGCACTTCATACTAATTTATGAAAAATGGAGAAAAAATCATCAGCCTTGAAAGTCTGATTAGTTATCAAAAAAACAGGAAAGGCAGGCCTGGTATAAAAGCAGCAGCTCCTTACATAGTATATTCACTACATGCAAAATATGGACTTGATGCTGAGAAAACCCATGAGTCTTATGATTTAGCAAAAACCACACACTTTACATGTACAGGACAAACACAAACAAATCCTCTAAAAGAGTTATTTATTTGATTCCAGAGCCGTTAAGTGGATAATAACCTTTCTGTGTACTACAGGCCTGATTATGAGTACTAATTAGCTTAAATGGTCTAAATTGCTCAATAACAGGTGAACACATACACCCTCATCATTAAGCACGCTTCAGAGCACTTTTTTACTTAACTTGCTGTTTTTGTTGTTTCAAAAGGCACAATGACTGCTGGTATGATGGCAGTATAAAATGCATTATAATGATACCAGTAGGACAAATGAGTTTAAACTTAACTTACACATCCAAGAATATAATATGTCACATTTATATACGATTAAGCTGCATAAATTCACTTAATGAATAAGAATAATTTAACGATTCTGACAACATATATATCCATCCATCTGTGTGTTTATACCTGATGCATCCTCACAGTCTGTCATTCTGTCACAGTTTTGACACATATGGGCACACAAACATACACACACACACACAAATATACACTGTATGGTTTTCAAAATAAAAGCCTCATGAAAAGTGTGAAAT
>JAQQZY010135200.1:0-21275 GCA_030068375.1 Ostorhinchus rueppellii | reverse complement strand
TGATTAGTAATGCCTTACACTACTGCATTACAGCAAAAAGTAATCTGTTACTGTAATGCACAGGTGTCAAACATGCGGCCCGGGGGCCAAATCCGGTCCACCAAAGGGTCCAGTCTGACCCTTGGGATGAATTTGTGAAATGCAAAAATAGGTATTAAGATATTAATAATTTTAGTTCAGGTTCCACATTCAGACCAATTCAATCTCAAGTGGGTCAGAAAAGTACAAAACTATCATAATAACCTATAAATACTCACAACTCCTCATTTTTCTCTTTGTAAATGGAAATATTTTCACGTATTTACACCAAAACAAAGTATAATTTTCCAAAAAATGTAAATGTTAAAAATGTTACTTAAGAAAAGTAAGTGCAATTTTAACAATATTCTTCCTGTTATTAAATGTTTTGTAGATCCACTGTGTCTGTACGTTATAATCCAATCCAGCTTTATTTATAAAACACTTTAAAACAACCACAGTGGACCAAAGTGCTGTACAGAACACTAAAAATACAATACAATTTCATATAAGCATAAAAGAAAAATTAGAATCAAATAAATAAAACAATACTGAACCTGAATGTTATAATGAACATGTGGAAATGATAAACTGAATAATATTGTTAAAATTACACTTATTTTTCATTTTGTTCATGTTATTTGCATTGTTTAGAAGGACAGTTTGTAGATGTAAACATTTTAGATTGTTCAATTTTATTATTATTTTTTTCATTCTAAAACATAGAGAAAAGTTTGGAGTTGATATTATTTATATTATTATATTATTATTTTACTGGTCCGGCCCACTTCAGACCAAAGGTAGTTGAATGTGGCCCCTGAACTAAACTGAGTTTTACCCCCCCTGCTGTAATGTATTACTTTTGCAACACGTTACTCCCGTCACTGCCCAACACAGAAGTAATTTTACATGCTCAATGTAGCAGTGAGTGGTATTCAGTGTCCTGGCCTTACAAAGTACAGGCTACGAGGCTATCACATTGTAAACTGTAACATTAAACCCAGGGTCAAAACTTATCAGTACCAGACAGAACCTACGAGTGATAAGTGAAATCTAAGCATTGTGGACGTGTGCTTCATATGTAGCTGTTTGTCGGATTGTCTGTGCTTTAACTGATACAACACATTGAAAAACTGTACACTTTCCCAGAAATGTTATGGCCACATAGTAAAAAAAACCAAAAAAAACCCAAACCAAAACACTACCTTCTCCCAGGGTCTTTCCCAGGGTTAGTTTATGTCTGTCCACCATAACGTCTTGGAGTTTCTGCTTAAGCTCGTCGCTGATGCCCAGACTGTTCACTGAGGAGGGAAAAAAAGGAATTTTAATTGTGTTGCAATTTCTTGAAGGACTTCAGCGAAAAAGAAAAAAAAAAAACACACTGCATTACCAAAACCACAATAAAAAAAAACCCAATAGTGTCGGGAATAAACACTGCCAGACGTACTGTAACCGACACTGAACTAAAACAATTCAGTCTATCTGTAAACTCACTGAAATATAAGTGTGCATTCAGTCTGTTTAGTTTATATCTTATTGTTAACACACCCAATGAGACTTAAAACTGCCTGAACATTACAATTTTACAGTTGCATTAAAAGCTATGAAAAGTGTTTAGATAAGTTTATAAACACAATGTAGAAAATAGTTAGTGAAAACAGGAGAAAAGACCATGAGAGGAACAGAAACGTCGGCTCTATGATGCAATGGATCCATATTTAATATGGCCCGTCTCCTAACACTGGAATGATAGGAAAACTAGACTGTGTTATAACTTTGCTATCCTATCTAATAACACAGATTGTTGTTAAAAAAAATTAAAAAAACTTGCAAAAATTACAGGAAAACAATGGTCATCGCAGTATTTGACATTTGAGAAGCATGTCAGCAGTTTGGAGAAGCAGACAAAAAGTTTCAAAGAAAAAGAAAACAGAAAATATTCACATTTAAGGAGCAAGAAATTAAGAGAATTCCGGATTTTTTTGTAAAAGATCATTCAAATAAAAATAAATGACTGGTTATGAAAATAGTAGTTGATTATATTATTAGTCAACATCTACTTGCTTCATTGTTCAGCTTTATTCATTTTGTACACTTTGTTTTACTCTGTTTAACACATTTTGTTGCTGTAAACTCCTGTGTTCTGAGGTAAAGTTACTGGTTTTGTTAAAGGAGTCTGTTAGTTTGTGGAGGGTGATACAAAAGCTTCAGTTTCATCTACTTAGACTGTCTGACTGTTAATTTAAGCAGTGAAAATATTTGAAATATACCGTATTAAACTCTTTTCTCTCAGACATTTTGACTTCTTAAGGCTTTAAATTACAACTATCATCAAAAATAGTCACATTCCAGGTGCATCAGTTTCCAGCCTTGGGACTATACATGCCAGTTCACGGGAATGGCCTAAAGTAAATGGAACTGAGCCATGTCTGCTGTGGAAAACATCTATTCAGCTTAATTTTTCATCATTTTGAAATCTATTCACAGATTTTCTTTGCATCAGATTTATTATTTGGATCTGACTGACTGTTTTTTGTACTGTGCTGCTTTACATAGACTGATAATTTAGTATACAGGGTGTCCATAAAGTCTGTTTACAATTAAAAAAAAAAAATTGTTACAAAATAAAATTGATGACATATGTACTGTAGTGGTTTACAAGTTTTTAATCACCTTGCATTTGTGGATTTGGTCCATTTTTCTTTAATGAGAGATCAATTAGTACAAATGTTGACCTTTTGAATATGCGTCTCCGCAACTGGGTGACCTTCAACCAACCATTGTTTTCCAGGTAGATGGTGCACCACCACATTGGGGACTGCATGTTGGTGGGTTCCTGAATCAAATATTTCCAGATCGGTGCATTGGAAGGGATGGTCCAATTCCCTGGACACCTCCTTCACCAGATATCACTGCTCTGGATTTCTTTCAGTGGGGTTATGTTAAAGATACAGAACAAAGACACAGGACATCAATGACCTGAAGCAAAAGATCACTGACGCCATTCATACCATTGATGCAGCCAACATGGAAACAAATCCAGGACTGTCTAAATGTGCTTCATGCAACTAATGGTGTCCATATAGAGACAAAAAACCGTCAATAAAACTGTTTATTCTGTGATGTGTTCTTTTATCTATTTATTTATTCTTACATGACACTGCCTGAGCCATGCAACGACATCTCGTTTGATATATGTACTGACGGTGCTTTTGCTGAACGACAATAAAGTAAGTCTAAGTCTAATATCTACTTTTGATTTTCTAGACATTTCCACAGATTTTTCTGTTCATTTGCTTTTGTAATAAATCTGTTAAATTGTAAAGAGACTTTATAGACACCCAGTAAATTGTTTTAATACACTGCGTCATTGTATATACAATCAGATGGGGTCCAGTATGAGGTAATTATCTGAACATGGACCAGTGTTTAATGTGCGATGTTTGACTCTGAGCGTGCAGGGACATAGTTGAGCTGAACTCATGAGGTCAGAGGACTTAAGGTGGTTTAAGTGTCGCTCCGTCCTGTCGACCAGCTGGCTGTCACTGAGCTGCAGATCCGGATCAGATCGTGTGTTTTCACATCTGGGCAAAGATATGACAGGGCAGCAGCAGAGCTCTCCACAGCTGCCGTCGTACTATCAATCTGCCACGCGTCCGACAACAATGTGCTCAGTCCACAGGCATGTTCCAACACATGTAAGTCTGTCCGGCTATTACCCAATGAGTGCATGTGAAAGCCAGAGCCTCAGGGTTCGACATCGTCCTGAGAATCACCCAAAACTCTTGGTCCATATCGGCGGCAGAAATCCCACCCAAATCCCTCCAAGCTGACCCCTTTCCTTTATTCCCAACGCACTTCCCATTCACTCAGAGTACACATTATCTCCACATCTATTTCTCCCGGCTCCTCTCATTTTACGGACTGAATACTTTATTTTGGCTTTTTTTCCTTTAGTTTTTCATGCCTCTTGGCAAGCTGAGACTTGTGTATGAGGCCTACACAAATATTGTGCATACACAAGGGACAATGTCAGGGCTTGAATGAGACCCAGCTGTGTGAAATCTGAGTCTGTGAGTTGTGTTTACAGGTATCTCTGTCTGTAATCACACAGACAATCCACTGCCAACCACTGGCTGTGTCGCTCCACCTGGACGACACATAAAGGTGCAATGACTTCACCCCTGACTCTCATCTGGTGTCACGCAGATGTACATCACATTATTCTGTTTTTAATGGAAACTGATCCTTTTTTTTTTTTTTTGTTAATTTCTGACGTGTCTAAAAAGCTTTTTTGTCCACGTCTTTGTTTTTCTAACTGAAACACATGAGAAAAAGACACATTTTAATTTCCTGATTGCATGGGACGCAAGTTCATGAGCTGATTATACCTGAAATACGTATTCCAGTATTATTTTGAAAATATTCAGAATTTTATACGAGTTATGTAAAGGTCTGGATATTCTGTATAAGGCCAAAATGTAAAAGTTTCATTTTCTGATTGAGAAATGTGGGAAATGTCAACATCCTCAGCCTTTCTACATGAATACACTGCATTTGGAAAAATCAGTTTCCTTTTTGTGGTGGTTTGCGACACATGACATCTTGTTGAGGGTCACTTACTGTATGTTGACGTCCATAATCACTACTAGGTCCTTATAAGAAACCAGGTTGGTTTGTCACAAACATATGGTTACATTCTGTCACTATAATCTGAGATTTATATAAAGGAATTTTCTGGTTAAAGTGAGACAGCAGGAAAAATGTTTATAAAGTGGCTATTGACACAGTACAGTGGCACAAAATACTGGTTTGTTTATTACCACAGAGCCAGTCAGCACCCTCATTATATCATGTCTGGACTGGCAACTTACACCCTGAAAAAGTACCAAGGCAATCATACAGCGAATAGGTCAAATTGAGTCAGGGTGGATACTTTACTCACTTGGTAAAGTATTGGACTGCAATACATAAGATATGGGTTCAATATTCCCTTTTTTTCCTAAAGATTTTCAAACAGGGTGGTGGTGGGGTACATCTGACACTGATATAATTCAGCCACTGGGACAATGTTCAGAGTGCAGAATTCCACAGGACCACAGCACTCAATACACTGAACTGACAGAACTGAAGTCAAACGGCACACTGACAAATCAATTATGTAGCTCCGCCCGCCTTCTCCAGCCTTCAGAGCAAAGAACACCATGAAACAACATATTTACAGTATGTAGAACAATCATTCCTATTCTCTACTATTTACTATCACCAATTTGTTGTTTCCTCCATCCATTGCCACAGTACTGTGGAAGCAAAATGCACAAAAGAATGCACTGACATATACATCATATATCATTACAGTACTGTGGAAACAAGACGCTAATGAGTTCATGGAACAGTTCCCCTGATTGGCTCTCGTACAAATGCTAACATTTGATTGGTCTGTGGCAATAGAAAAACCAATATTTTGTGCCACAGTACTGTGGCAGTAGGCATTGCCAAAGTTTTAACTTTTATATTTTTTTTACAAAACAAGAAAGATAGGTCTTCTTTTTTGAGAAATAAATATATTCTATAGTTATAGTTAATAGTAAAATCCAAATCTAAGAGGAGATTATTTTCACGTAAATCCCAGAGAGTTATTTTGACATCCTGGGGGAAGTTTTCATACATGTGTAGAACAAATTGGGTTTTGGGGACGGTTTGGATAGTGAGCATATGGAAACCAACGAGGCAACAATTTGTGGCAGAGATGAACGCCTAAATGAAAATCCCACATTTCTGGTCAGAGCAAGAGACAGAGCGACTTTAAAACAGTATGAAAGATGGATATGTGTAAATATCACAACCAGTGGACGGTGGTTGAAGAGACGACAGATTGAGGCTGTGCTTTTATTAAAAAAAAAAAAAAAACCTGGAAAAAATCCTATTTTGACACACAAGGAGGATGCATGGCTGCATGCAAACCATCATGGTGGGGATGTTGTTATTTGTGGAATAAGGGGAAAAACTGGAATATTTTTTGTATGTAAACAGAATCAGGGTCATTGTGGAGTATATCTGCCAGCTGTTTATACCTTTTTCTAACCTTTGATCAAGCAGACAAACCTGTATTGAAATGTAAACCTGCTGACGGATCGAAAACCTGCTGTCACTCATTAAGATTATAGTTACACAGTTGCTTCCTCTGAAAAGTTGGATATCGGCCAAGGGCAGGAGGTAACATGCTCTAATGTGACTGTTTTTTTGTATTATACAGTATCTTTCCTGGGGACAGAGGCAGGTTTAGACAAGCTGAGATTCACTGGAACCTCTTCCTCAAGTGTAAACATGAAATGTCATCTTTCTGAGGCTGATGCAGGATGAGGGACAGGAACTCACGTGTTGCCTCTGTTGTCCTGCGGCTATAAGTCCGACGAGCCCGGTACCGAACCACCAGCTCCCCACTTTCCATCATGGGCTCGAATGCCTCTCTGTGAAAAAACACACACAAACAAAACAGAGCAAAAACACAATAAGTGGTCACTGCAACAGATGTATAAACACAGCTGAAAACATGGCTACGCTCCATAATTCACAAGAATGGCTGGTGGTCTTTGGAAACAGATGTTTTACTCCACATCCAAATGCTCCAGAATGCATGCACAAGTTAGGCAATAAGGTCAGTGGAATTAAAAAAATAAAAAGTTTTCGGTTTGGCAGGGCTATCCAGTTCCTCCCTTCCACCCACAAGGAGCCGTAACATCATACGCACCCAAAACGCGTCTCCTTACGCCGCAGCTTGGCCACGTAAACAGCCATGAGCACAGCTATGGACACGGCGCCAGCAATGGCCATCACCACATACCACCAGTGCCAGGAAAAGGCCGGGGGCGAGGACGGACCTGAGGGAAGGGGTGTGGACACAGGCAGTGGAGAGTTAAGGCGTTTAAAGTGAAGGTGAAGCAACAATGAGAACAGGCTTCATCCTCTGACAGTGCAGAAATAGTCTAAAAACAGAATCTACCAGTCATATTTAGTTCAATCTGTTGGGATCTAAAACATCTGGTAAAGATTCTTCACTGTGTCACGGTAATAAAACACATTATGGAATCAGATTTATTAATAAAATCAAATGAAACATCTTAACTAGAGAGAGGAGAATGAAACTCACTGAAGCAAAGACATCTATAAAGTTATTTGTGTGATGATGAAGTGTTTGTCTTTTTATTACACTCAAAACAGCCTTACCAGAAAGAACCAGACTGTCCTGTCTACGCAAAAACACCACCCTTAGGGTAAACACATTTGACTTGGCATGGTTTCTTAAAACCTGAGTAAAAGCCTGCTCACAGTCAGGCTATAATGGGTCTGAACACTACAAATAAGTAATGGAAACACAGTTTAGCTGAGTATTAGAGAACCTCATCCCTCATGAAAATCAACACAAGGTCATTTTTGTTTTTAATTCACCCCAAACAAGAGTTTTTCCATATCCTTGGAACTCCTTTTTTTCCAGTATAAAATTTTTTGTGAAGATTTGTGCCTGTTTGTCTGATTCAGTCAAGTTTGTTTTTAAGGTCATTTGTTAACTTTAGAAGAAAAGAATAGAATACAGAGTGGTGAAAATATAAGTGCTACTCCACTCAATGCAACGCTATGAATATAAAAAACAATACGCTGTGTCAGAAAACAAGACCAGTGAATATAAAACTACAAAAAATAAAAAATTAAATAAGAAACTAAAACATAATTTTTTTTACAAAAAGTAAAATAAGAATAGAACTAAGGCAGTATAAAATATTAATAGACACAATATTAACAGTATGTATGTCTGATGGCTGACTCCATTTCTAGGCCACCAGTTCCAGCTGTAGAGAACAACTGTGGAACTTATGACTGATTGGTATAAGGGGCTTCATAGAAACCCTGACCTTAGTCGTCCACATCTGTTAAATATCTGTTATCTGTTACAAATCTGTTAACGGCTAAGCTAACTGTTGCTAACTTTGCTAACAGCTATTAACGTAGCCTTAAAAGTTTAACAGAAAAGCCTTCTGTAATTAATTAATTCTGTATATAAGTAATTATCTTTTAAAATTAGGTACACATAGAGTCATTCTTGACCACAGTGTGGAGTGAGTCTCAAAGTGTCCTCAATGGTACTGCTATTAATGTGCTAGTGCTAATGCTAAGGCTAGGTGCTGTGTGTATTAGGTAGGGTAAAATGCAGTGACCGCATTTCTCAACGTAGACTCAAGCAAGTTCAAAGCACACCTTTTATCTTTAACCTTCACTAGCTGAGTTTTCATTAAATGTCAAGTAAATAAGCAAAGTTTTAAAAGCTACAAAAATGTAAATATATATTACATTTATTTGGAAACTGATTTTGACCAAAAAAATGAGTTGGCACAGTTGTTGCACATAATAATAGACTAATAGACAGTAGGAAAAGTAACTCAGTTACTGCTTTCCATCATGTGTTTTTAATGGATAAGACAGAGAATAATTTAAGCTCAACCAGAGAACTTCAACTGAATATTTCATAAGACATTGTCCACCACATCAGAATTTCCTTGAAGAAGGTGTTTCCATTTTAGCTCTTTTTCAAAAAAGCAACGCGTTATCATGAAATTGCATAAATATACACTCCACTTAAATTGGTGTGTTTACACATTATAAGCTTTCTGTGTGTATATTCACACAGTGTCAAATACCACACACTGAGTGTTAGGGTTAGGGGTAACGGATTTGTGAACCGGATATCTTGGTGTAAATTGGCACGCAATGAAATGGCGTTGAATTAACACACAAAAGATGAAAATGTGTATGTATAGCAAATGGCAAAAGAACTGGTGTGACATACAACGTGATTTCATGAGATTAGTCTCCAACAAAGGCAAAAATAACCACAAGTAAGCTGAATTTGGCATGTGCATAAACATTTTCTAATACAAAATGTCAAAAATGTGCATGAATATATTTATGGAAATACACTTATTGAGAAAGAACTGGGACTAAGTATGAAGAAAAGGATGAATTGTTTTTACAAGTATACAATTAAGTCTTTAAAATTACATTTTTGTTGTTGCTTCAGTGAGTTTATTTCTTGTTTATCATACTTCTTATATAGTTTTCCACAGTGTCATTCAGTTTTACAGCATGCCTTGACATCATATTACCTTCTATGAGGATCATAACGGGACTAAAGTTCACTGACTGGCTGAAACTGTTCTAGTTTTGCAGGGAAACACTACATGCAGTACACTGATAGCATCGCTCTGGTCAAACTGTCATATTTGTCAAACTAAATCCACACTCTTCTCTTTCTAAAAATACGCTCACATTTGCTTCGTTGTTAAATATCTGCAGAGCTGTCCCATCTCTCCCGAAATTCACTGCTAAACTCACACAACATCCACCCACTGTTTTCAACTTTTCCTCCCTTTGGCCATCACCCTCCCCCAGCTGTCCCTGCCTCTTTTTCTCTTTTTCTATCTGCCATTCTTGTTGTTTGAATTGTCTGTCTAGCTCCATTAGACTAAGCAAACAGAGATGCTACACTGTTCCTGCCTGTTATAAATATTTATGATGCGTCTCCTTATTCACCCCCCCCACCCCACCCCCCGACAATCCTCTTCCCCTTTTCCCGTCTCCCTCACATCATCTCTTCTCTTTTTGCTGTTCCTTCCTTTTTTTCTGAGATGTTCAGGAAGGAAATGAAGGAACCCAGTGGCAGAAAATAAGAAAGAGAAGTTGTGTGGTGAAAAAAACCCTCTGATCTCACTTCCCGTTACAGTGTCAATAACTCAAATAGGTCATGGAAGATGATGTTGGTCACTCTTACCTTTAAATCCTCCCATTTCTGTAGAAGTGAAACAGAAAAAGCACAAGTCAGTATTTTTGTATGAATGCGTCTCAGTTTATAAAGATTGAATTCTAGATAACGGAGAAATGCTACTGAATCCTTCTACTTTCATTTGGTATTTGATAGTCCATTATAACACTATCTTACTTGTTTATTTTATTTTTATCTTTTACTGCATGCTTCTTTTTTTTAAAGAATATATTTATTACATTTTAATTTTTCAAAACAACTTCAAAACAAAACAGCTCAGCACCATAGTCAAAACAAAAATAGAGATTTACACTCAGCATAGAGACAGATTCCCATCACATTCATATCTATGATACAATAAAAAGTCAATTTAAGAGCAGATGAAAAGCTCGAGATAGAATTGAGGACACATTTCCTTCAGTATAATCCAGGAAGGGTTTTCAAATACTATTCAATATCTCAATCTTAGGATGTGGCAAACATACTGCATGCTTCTTACACTCTAAAAAGTAAAACATTGAATCAACTTAAAAATTTTCTTCCATAGGTCACGCATAAAAAATAATTGAGTGAACCAAATTAAATTACATTTAATTCAATTTAAATTGATTCACTCAACTAATTTTTTTTTTATGTGTGACCTATTGAAGAAACATTTTTAAGTTGATTCAGTGTTATACTTTTTACAGTGTACCCACTCTATGTTCTATATATTCACCAAATCACTGAAGTAAATTCCTCGTTATGTGAACCCTGTTTACTTACAAGGCACATGATTCTGATTCCTATATTTTCATTAATACCAGGACTCACCAGGAGTAATCAGCATCAGGGTCTGGGTAGGAGTCCAGGGTCCCTGTCCGCCCCCTGTATAGGCACATACTCGAAAAGTCACATTGGACAGGGGGAGGGACAGGTTGATTGACAGCTCTGAGTCCAGTCCAGTGTCCACAACAAGCTGCAAAGAAGAACAAAAAACAAATGAGGCAATGTTTTTGTTTGCATATGTATGGACACAGATAGACATCACGCATGTTGTTATTCATTTTAAGAAGAGATGAGATTATTTGGTTTTTGCAGAACAGTCCCACATCTTACACAATCACCATGAAAGTGATTTACAGGATCAGCACTCAGGTAGAGGTATTCATTCATTTTCTATACCCGCTTTATCCTCACTAGGGTCACGGGGGTCGTATGGAGCCTATCCCAGCTACTTAAGGGCGAAGGCGGGGTATTAACCTATCAGTGCATGTAGGAGGAAGCCGGAGGGAAGCCATGCAAACAGAAAGATCCCACCAGTGATTGGTACGGGAATCGAACCCAGGACCTTCTTGCTTCTTGCTGTGAGGCACGAGCGCTAACCACTGCACTACCGTGTCGTTCTAGATAAATTGTCATTCTAGATAAATTTGTTGTCAGTTTTTAACAATAATGTAGTAGTAACGTAGTAGTTTGTAGGACATTAGTGCAGCTCTCTTTAGCCTTTGAGCAACAAAACTAGTTATTATGTTTGATAAATACGAAACATGTTAACTTGCCTTAATACACACATTCAGGAAACTCTTAACTCATAAAGATCCAGTGTTACTTTTGTGGCAGTTCCATTTTTTTTTACTTTCTTAAGTAATTTATCACCATTTATTTATAATATTACCCTCTGTATTTTGTCTTTTTTCAGTGAAGATTGTGTATTTTCCTGTATTTAATTTACTAATTATGTAGGTGTTCATAAAAGCTCACATAAAAGTTGAGGGTCATTATATCGAAAACAGCGAAAACCCAATATAAAGAACTTTTTCTGTATAATATATCACAAATTGAACATAAGCCAAGTGTCTCCATTCACTGTCATTGATTCAACTCCATGGGTTTTACTGGTGAATCAGTGTAGTAGAAGATGTTGGTGTTTCCATAGTAACTGAACATCCAAATGGGTCATATCTGATGACCATGAAAAGATGACAAACTGTATTTTACGCCAAATATTTAGATGTAATGATAGGATTATTGGATCAACAGGTATTAAATATTTTAGATCAGTAGACGGTTTTGGCTGTTGGTGGATGTTTGGGCCTTTATGGGTTAAACTGAAGATATCACATAATTTTAGGACATGTAACCGCAGCCAACTGGTATTAAATAAACATCCTATGGGGGGGGGGGATTGAAATACCCCAGTTATATTATTGTTAGTTGAAGCAAACAGTCTCATATCAAGAAATCAAAAATAAGGATTTTTTTTCCATTTTCTTTTTTTAGTGTCGCCTATAGTCCTAAATGTAAATGTTTAATATTATGAGTACTGGGATGGAGATACACAATTAATTGTCTGCAATCATCATCAGATTGAGCAATTATATAATAATCACAAAAAAGACTGTAATTTAAAGGTTTATTACATGACATATTAGATAGAAGTTCTGTGTAAGACGTGTAAAGTTAAATTTACAATGTCTCTTTTCATTGTTTTGAAGATTTTCTTTTTTTGTACGGTTTCACATTTAATTCTGTAATTTGTGCATTTTCTTAATAAATATTTTTTTTAAATAAATGTTCATAATAGGAGTTTTTCAAAATGTGCAGCTGTAGTAGAAAGTGTTCAGACAAACGGATATTAAGGCTGTTACATTGATGCTGAAAAGCAGGTATAGATCTACTCTTTCACAAGCTGATTATGAATCGATGAGAGACTCTTTAAAGAACTGGGCCGATAAGTACAAATGATAAAGACCTGGGTATGAATAGAATGTTTTAACAAACTCTATAGTTGTGTTTGTGCGTCTCAGACTGACCTGTGGCTGAACAGGCGTGCTGTACTCCACCATATAACCCTGTAGTTCTCCGTTCAGATTCCCAGGAGGCCCTTCCCATGCCATCAGCACCTCTGTCCCATTTAACACGGCCGTCACGTTCACCGGTGGGTTTTCAGGCACTGAAACACAAAATACAGAACTGAAGACATTTCACTTTTCACACAGCTACATGTATTTTTATTAAGAGTTCATGAGGCCAAAGGCTTCAAGGAGCCAGTGGGCTGTAGGTTAGTCAGACGTGTGCTGTTTTGACAGCCTGCTGAGTCCAGGGTGTGGGTAACTACAACAGCTGGAGGGTGAAAACATCAGAATGTAGAGAATTCAGCTTTATTAGGACAAAAAAGGCAGGGGTGATTAGTTCAGGAGCTGCTGCATGGCTGGGTGAATACAGTCCCTTCTATCCTTTGCCTTTTTCCTTTGCTGCCCCATGGAGAAGGGAGTAAAAAAGGCAGCAAAAACACCCAGTGGAGGGAAAAGCTTGCTGAATAACACGCTAGAAATAGTCTGAGGAATCTGTGTTTGTGTGTGATAATCCTTTTTGCATAGAAACCACTGGGCTTATTTCTGTTCACACAGTTTGAGTCGTGTAACTCTTTGTCACTTTATGCTCAAAAAGTCACACAAACTTGCTGGACATCCACCCACCCACCCACACCCACACTAACACCCCCCCACACTCACTTACTAAATCAGAGTGACTTTGGGAAACACGGCCCAGCCTATGGATGATGTTATCAGGAAGCATTTGGCGGCTGATTGTTTCCACATGTGGTCCCTGCTCTGCCTGCCAGCAGCAACAAAAACAACCTCAGAGTCAAGTTCGTCTCCACCTATGCTCCGTCATCCATCTCTCTCTCTCTTTCTCTCTGTCCTTCTGCCTCCTTCTCTTTGCCTACACAGTCCCCTTTTTCTTTTTCTCCTTCCTCCGTCATGTCTTTCTTTCTGCTTGCCTCTAGTCCTACATGATTACATCTTCTCCCTCGCTGCCCTCGCCATGGTAATGCTTTGTTTTTTTTTAGTTCAAGTGAAAAGCGATGTTCATTGACGTAAAATGTTAGGTGGAGAAAAACAGCCTCACTTGAAAAAAAACCCCTGGCAGTAGAATTTGGATAGTTTCAAAAGGAATGCAAGAAAACAAATTCAGTGCCGGTGCTGAAGCTGAAGAGAACAAAACACTTCACACTATTCTTTTGTGTTCCACATGAAAGCAGGCCGGGTTTGGAGTGAGCCTGAGAAAACAACACTTTCCAGCCACAATTGGTCCAGAACAGTGAGACATTCACATCTGCATCCACGACAGACTACTGTTACACATCCTGTTGTCTGCTACTATTGATGAAGCCGAGTCAGATAACCACACTTGGAAGCATTTACAGATCATACGGAGGACTTTTCCTCTTGTCCTCTCTGTCTGTTTGTGGGTCAACACGTGGAAGGAAAGAGGTCATTTTTAAGCCAAACACTGAGTCATAGATCTGGGATCAGGAGTCTGTTTTTCATAAATGAAAACAAACTCAGCACTACAAAGGAAACATGGATCCCAGATCAGTCGCAGTGCAAATGTTAGTGTCATCAGAAATGTCACAACGTTGACGGACATCCACCTCGTTCCAGTTTTTATGGAGGAACAGTCTGTTGTCTGTCTCACAGTGTTTAATGATTGTGGTTGCATTTTTTGCTGGCGATGGTATTAAACAGGATTAAATGTGACACATGTGTGAGTCACTTCCATTAAGATGATGACTTTAGGGTACAGACAGATACGATTTAACAAATGTGCATCTGAACTCTCTTAATGGCCTTTCCAGTGCAAGGAGTGTGTAAAAGTACACAATAGTAGTTGTAAATATCTTAAAACCACATTAAATACGACTACACCATAAACTAAATAAAAGAAGTGACTGAAGACACAGTGACATTACCCACTGAGTTGAACGCTGACTTTATGAAGCCTCGAGTTCCAAAATTTCATCTTCATTATCTTGTTTTTCAGAAGGCAGAAGGGACTGCATTTGGAGAATGTGGAGAGCAGGGGGTGAAACTTGCTAAGCTAATGCTAATGCTAACTGAAAACAAAGACCACACCATTAACACCCTTATGTTAAATTCCACCAAGAAATTCCAGCTTCTTGATGAATGTTAACACAGATCTGTTTTACAACAATAATGTCAACTCTGTGTTATGTATAAATACATTAATTACTACGAGCTGGCCTAATTAGCAGGCGAGCTGACATATTATATAATCCAATACAATTAAAGATAGCATTAACCAAAGTACATTATGTTAACAGGGAAGGTATGATGTATCTGAAAACTTCATTAAATGTTTGTCTCTTTATGTAACTTCTTAACTATAGTTACAGTGGCGCTGTCTGCCAGGGGAAATGTTTATGCAACACAGGTAGCGTCCACCTGTCAACTTAAATGCTCTGGGATCCAGCAATTTTCCTGCATCACTGGATAAAAATTCCATAATTCCCTTCCAGCCTATTGTAACTCAAGTCATCTAAGAGAAACCAACCATTCTACCCCTTTCTTCTGACAATTACAGGTATTTTCAGACAGGTAGGTGGGTTAAATACATGATTGATAGCTGTAATTACCAATCGCTGTTCAGATCCTGTCAGACATGAATCTACTGATCTACAGGATCGATACAGAATCTTAGTAGCCTCACAGCATCAGCTCCTGTAACGTTACAAATAGGCTTTATGTTTGGACTGAGAGGAGACACACGCAAGGGATAATGTGCATCCTAAAATGTTGCTGTTTTCTGCCCTGATTTTTTGTTTCCTGCTGTTTTGATACAAGTGATTTATGTAAAAATGAAGCTGTGTACATTTGTCCTTGAAAGGAAAGTTAACTACAGAGATCAAGGCTGAAAAAATGTTTATATATGCTGTGAAGTTCAACAGTTTAACCTGTGATTTGTAATGACAATTTACGCATTTCTGGAACCTCTAGTGGCCACTTGAGGAACTGCAGGTTTCGGAGGTTGCCAGTGGGACTACATTTTGTCCCTGTTGCTCATTTTGTTTATTTAGTTGTTGCTAGCTGCATTTCTGGGTTATTTTAAGAAGAAGGAAAATGGGTTTACCAAATGCCTATGTAAAACATAATCTCATTGCAGCTTTAGGATTAGAAGGGCAACATGGGTCGACTCGCTTCCTCTCCCACCGACCAGGCTTCACCCCCTCCTTTTCCATCTCCTTCTCTTCTCTCATCCTCAAGGGAAAAAAGTGAGCTTTGGGAAAATAGCTAAATGAGTGTTTTCTCAAAGCGCCCCCTTCCCCTGTTCGCCTGCTCTTCCATCCATTCCTTGCCTGCTCCCACCATCAAGCCACTTTTTTTTCCCACAGTGCCTCGCTGCGTAGAGAAATCACAGGTCATGTGAGGTCAAAAAAATGAAAGATGAAGGAGTGTAGTTGGAAAACAGGAATCAAAGAGAAAAAACTTGTTCGGCTTGTTTGGAGAAGCAGGAAATAAATTCTTCGGCAGTGTTTGGAGGATTTGAGGTGGAAAAGATTGTTGCAGGGAAATAAGAGAATAAGCTTTCCCAGTTTACTCGACTCTAAGAAAGGATGGGAACAAAAAAAAGAGAGTTGGCAGGAAAAGGGCCTGTTATGAAGTGAAAAACGTGGAGGAATTAAGGAGGAGACTGAGGAGTGGCGAATGGCGAAGGCTGTGCCAGGATGACACATTTAAGAGATAGTGCAGCACATATCTGCACAATTTATTAATGAGAAACAAATGGAGCTCAACAAAGAATCGAATTCAGGCTTACCAAAAGAGCCTCATGAGACTTGTGTCAAAGACGTGGAAAATAGTCCGGTCTACCTCTCCTCTTCAGCTGTTAACCTACAACGCCTCCTGAACTATCTCTGACCACCACATGAATATTATTATTATGTTTTTCCGTTCTCTGACTCATAAGGACAAGTGCAAAGAAAGAAGCCAGAGGAATAATTAAGCAATTCTGTTGTACAGGAAGTTATACAACTTGGCAAAACTGTAGATTTTTCCACTAAAATGAAAAAAAAGATTACTCTAGCTTTAATTAAATGGAGAAATGAATCTGGCCTGAAGCTGGTGGATCTGAAAACTACTACTTTTGTACATTTTACGAAGAATCACTTCTTCCTTTTTTCTGTCCATGAGAATTGCTGTGTTAAAGTGTTTCACATTCTAAGCCGCTTCCATTATGGAAAGCCCCCATCATCCATCCAATGGCATATCTCTCCTTTTAGTATACACTATTTCCATTCCAATTCATCCAGGGATAGAGAGAGCATGAGCTGGCATGGAAAATCCCACCTCCGTTTCAAACACACAGCAGCCTAGCGTTACAGTTTGGACAGTGTACTGCAATCCTAAGTGGAGCCTTTCACAGCGTTCACCCTCCCTCCGTCTCCACCCACTACGTCTTCAGCCCTCATCCACCTTCCACCTCAACAGTTTACATTTTCACAGAGGTACAGTGAGTCGCGGCTGGCATTCGTCATAAACACAGACGAAGTTTAAGGGGAGCAGGAAGTAATATTATGACTAACTGTGCACTGTAACCTGATTCTCTCTGCTCCTTGTCTTAATAAACTCTGTTGCCGATAAGTCTTGACACACTCCGAATAAAGCAGAAATGGAGTCATCAGGCTTGGATCTGCAGTGAATTAAATTCACCGCAAAATGTGTCTGGGGGCAAAAAGTAGTTTCTTTCATCAAGCTGTACTCCAGGAACCACTGGAGGTGAGTTTTGGGAGTTGCTTGATTTCTAGGCAAGACTGGGTGTAATTAAAAGAGACAACGTAGATGACAGGCAGGCCCCGCAATTATCAGCCCACGCATCTTCATGACTACTCTTTTATTCCACTATTAAAACCAAGGGGCAAGGACCTTGGCAGAAAAATAAAGACAAAGTGTAAGCATCTTAAAGTTGTAATACGGCCATTAGCTGCAGTTCCAAAAAGCTCTGGCTCCCACACTGGACTTCTCAATAGTCAATAGTTTTATTTCCAGATCTCATCCATGTTATTTGAACCCCCTAATAAGTGAACTGGCCCATCTATAATGTTTTCTCCAGTAATCAGATCCCAGGTCAAATAGAGGTTATAATGCCTGCAGGGTTGGACTTTGATTGGCAGGTCTGTGTCACAGCTGGCTGACCTGCCGAACTGTGCTTTCAGAGTTTTGGTTTAATTAATAAAACACTTTTTCCTGACAGTCTGAGTATAGTTGTGGTTAATAGGTTCCACTAACAAGACTAAAATGACATTGGTTTGCAGTGTTTGATGAAGTTTTCCATTTGACCAAGTCAGGGGTGTCAAACATGAGGCCCATGGCCCAAAACCAGCCCACTTAAGGTTCTGATCCAGCCTGTAGGATGAATTTGCAAAGTGCAAAAATTACACTGAAAATATCAACAGTCAACAGAGTTAAATCTGGTTTTAGTTCAGGGACCACATTCAGCCCGGTATGATCTCAAGTAAAATAATAGCATAATGACACCAGGTGGTCTTCTTGGTGTCAAAAAAACAATATTACATTATGATGATAAACAGAGACAAATCCAGTTTTTTTCTTTGTTTTAGTGCAAAAAAATTGTAATTAAATTATTAAAATATTTACTTATTTGTGTATTATATGAATTTATTTTCTGAAGTTGTTGGCCTTTATCTAGAATGTGTGAAAACACTTAGACATGCCTTGAAATGCTATTAAATGAGATAAGAAGGGCTTATTTGTGCGTGGTTGCAGGCAGCAGCATTCGTCCTGTTCTGGGAGGGGCTGGGAGCAGAGTTGGACTTCAACCGTAACCAGTAGATAACACAGCGTGACCTTGACACACTTTAGAGAATGTGATCCTACACTCAGCCACACAAGACGTGCTGGTTGAAAACAAACATCTCCTCACTTAAGAGGCCCTCACCTCCTTCTTTGGTGCGGAGCTCCACCCAGGGCGACCAGTCTGATGGGCCTTGGCTGCTGTGACATGAAACCCTCACAGCGTAGAGGCTGTGGGGCTGCAGGTCCCCGATGAGGTGGGTGGCCGGCGGGATGTTCACGTTCTGGTTGTGGATCATCGTATCAGGACCAGATGTGAAGGACTCTCCTGAACGTTTGGCCTGCAATGTTTACAGAATAAAAATAGATCAACAACTGGTCGTAGCTTCTTAAGCCCGGTTGCTTCCGTCATGTCGTGAATAATTTAATCGAATAACAGACCAATGAGGCAAACTTGGCAGCGCTAAACTAACATTAAGCAGATCCAACAGTACAAATATTATTTCTCTTCTACTAAAACTCACTGAACGAGACAAAGAAGAGTAAAAATAAAGGTTGCATTATGAAGTGATGGTTATGAATTTTGTCTTATCTTGGCTGGTTTCTGATCAGAACTTAGTTTTATTTGAATGAAGCCTCTGCTGTTAAGTTTTGTGTTACACTGAAATGATCCCTCCTGGAAACAAATGGTCTTAACAGGTTAAACTTTGAACATTTTCAGAGTCTTGGGTTTTTAATTTCTTTCATTTTATAGTAAGTGTTTGTTTAGAGCAGCTAGTGTTAGTTTAACAGTCATTTAATTTTTAAAATGTATGTATTTTTCAAGTATTATGAGAAAATCTTTAATTTATAGAAGCTGAAAAGATGGATTAAAAGTCAAATGCCATCAAATATGTAAGATTTACACTTGTTGCACATGCTTATGTGAAGTGTGTGTATTTTGTCTTTAACTTTGGTCATTTGTTGAGGCTATCTAACATTTCTAATCTAACCGTACTTTGTGTTGCACAGCAATTGGAGGAAAATGTTGAAAAAAGGTTAATTTTAGTGCAGTTCATACTGTAAAAGTGTCATTTTTATTTCTGTCAATGACATTACTATTATCTACTTCTTTTATGATCATAACTTTGTTAGCCATATTTACTAACAAAGATCATGAATGATGAGTGATGTCAAATATTTAATTGTAACCAAATAAATCCAACTATTACTATCACTGTATATACAATTTGCCTGTGTTTGTGTTCGTACATGAAGTTTGTGCTGGGGGCTAGTTATTTATTAACGTTAGCATACTCCATTTCTAAGCTAACTGTAACTTGAGTTGAAAACTGTTTACTTAGTGTCGGAAAAGACCAACTTTTTGGCACAAAATTGACTCAGAAACAAAGATAACACAGGTCATTATTGCATATTGAACATTTATAGTTTTGCAATTGTAACTGTGCTATTTAATTTCTCCTTTTAACAATATTATAGTCAACTGATACTGCTGTTAGCTTAGAAATTGAGTTAGCGAACATCAATAAACAACCAGCTGTTGGAACAAAACAGATTCCAACTTCTTACATATGAAAGGTTTCACAGAAATACCTTTCCACTGCTGGTATTGATTTACATTATTTATTAAAACTGTGACATCAATACTAGGGACTGACTTCATTTTAATACTGGGAGGGTTTTTTTTTTTTTTTACAAAGAATGTTTAATATATGGTTTAAAGTTGAATCACTGACAGTAATAATAATGCTTGATGCTTATTTTCTCGTGCTCAGTATGAGGTTGGACTGTGTCGTGGTGGTAATGGGGTTATTTGAGGTTAATAGTCAAAAATCAGCATCAGCGCTGCTTTGAACATGACCCAGGCTCAGCAAGGTGCACTGAAAGCAGAACTCATTGACCGAAAATCACAGGCTGAAAACTGCTGCCTCTGCACTCCTTCTGTGGTAAACACATTTAAAGAGGAACACAAGGCAGAAAAAAATGCTTGATTGCAACTATTTAAAAACCACATTAAAGTTGTTCCATTGTTCTCTGCTGTGCTGCTCATTATCAAACAGCTCCTGCAGATGTCAATCCAGGCTTCACAGGGTGGTCTTACAAAAAAATGATACACCTTAACACAGATATACGACCTGTCTGTGCACAAGCAGGTGTTGCTGTGTACTGTAAAACCAGCTTTAAGAGCCTTTTACAGCACTACGGGTACTCAAAGGTTGCAGAAGTGGTCTGGTAGAGCCACGTGAGGCCGAATGAATGAAGGGGGAATGAATACTGGTGTGTGAGTGCGAGAGGGAGAGTCATTCCTGCCTCCATGAATCACAGTCCAGCCAGTAAACAAGTGTGTTTAATTCAATAATACAGCTCAGCTCTGAGTCACACTTCAGCACGCATTCCCCTTCAATGCTTCAGACCCGAAATACCTGCTGTCACTGCTTTTCCTGTTTTCTCTAACGCACTTCAGCTTTTGTTCTTTCATTCATTCAACATTGTACTTTGGTTTTCTTTATTTGTGCCTTTATGTCATTCTTTCCAGGAGTCAGTTTGAACACAGACTTTCTATCGTTTACTACTGATGTGTGTAAATGCGTGTGCTTTTGTTTTGTTTTTTTTTTTACTTACTTTCTGTCTTTCTTTCTTACTTTTTCTAATGTTTTGAATTATATGTGACTCACACATTTGTGTTTTTGACATTTATTTTTTCCTTGTTGATGGTCATATATTGTATATTCATTTCCTGTGAATGTACTGTATGATGTCAATTCAGAATAAAGTCTTTCTTTCTTTCTTTCTTTCTTTCTTTCTTTCTTTCTTTCTTTCTTTCTTTCTTTCTTTCTTTCTTTCTT
>JAQQZY010135175.1:0-21297 GCA_030068375.1 Ostorhinchus rueppellii | reverse complement strand
TATATAATTACATCACTCAGTCCTAGTGTAATGTCATTTTATTTAAGTTAAGATGAAGAACTAGTATCAAAGTTTAGGATACAGTGTCTTAGTGGTATTGTACTGGTGCTGATCCTTTTTGAACAATAACCCAACCTTAGAATAGAGACATTGAAGTTAAATCACTATTTTAAAAGCCTAATTAAAACCTATTCAATGTGAATGTCAGATGAATGTATTCAACTCTACTGTGTGACTTTAAAAGAACATTGGTGTGGTTTGTGGTCCACAGATAACCTGAACCTGGACTCCAGTCTCATCATGAACCCTGGTGACCTTCCTCTGCTTTCCCGCTGACTTCCACAACCACAGGAGTTCATCCACTAGAGACAAAACCACACAAAATGAGACCCACAGTGGCACTGTTGGACACTGGAATATGCTTGGTAGTAAAGACCATTAAGCTCCAAAGTTAATGAAGAAACTGCTCCAAGAATCAATGTCTGTGTGTTTTGTGCCTTTTTTTTTCCTTCAAACTGAGAAACCAGGAAAACAAAGCCACTGCGGCACAGGAGATGGAAGTGTGTGGAACTATGACACTTTTCAACAGTCACTTCAGCTTTTTTTTACTTGTGTATGTTCATTCCAAGCAGATGATTTCAGCAGCTGTGAGCAAAGATCTTAGTGTAGATCATTTTAAAGTAGTGAAAGAATGTTTGGGGTTACGTCTGAGTGACTGCTTACAGTCTATTCTCATTGTAAATGATCTAAATTCCTCCTTTCCACATGTACATGCAGCTCTATTTGTAATATTTAGGCTATTAAGTTCTAAATCTGTTCTAAGGTGAACATGTTTTTGTGGTTGTAGTAATATACATATTTTTAAGTGATGTTAAGCAGTGAGAAAATCAGGTTAACAAAGTATATTTGAATATTAGGACCACTGGGGGAAACAATCAGATATTTCCACAATAAAGTAATTGTACACAAAGTAAGTTGTAAAACTTTGACAATTAAGTCATATTTGCAAGAGTACATGTATTTTCACTACATAAAATTTTCTAGTCCAGCAGCTGCAATTTGTATTTAATAGTTTTACTGCTGAACAAAATTTACATTGTCATAATACAGTTTCTGAAATTCTCAAATTTCTGTATTTTCTATTTTCCTTGCAATTTATTTTGTTTATGTATAAAATATTGTAATTTTTTTTTCTTGTTTTAATTTTTTTTTTTTTTTTTTTTACTCGTATCAATTTTCTGCTCAGTGTGGCAATAATACTCCATTTTAGAAGCTGCTGATCTGTGAATACTCTAACTGAACCATCAGATGGAGCCATCATAAAGCACATTATCAGCCAAATAAGGCATAGTGGTTGAGCATCAGCAGGAATAGTGGTAACTTGCTAGGAATTAAGACATGACAAGACAAACTGGGGTAAACAAGTCACCTCCAGCTCTAAAGCTCACTGAATACAGCTGTATGAGTGATTCTAATTACAACAATGGCAAGTTTCTATAACGAGCAACATTAATGCATACTTTATTTAATGAATTGGGCCAAAATAATGATTAAAAAAGTACATAATCATGACAATTTTATGTGCAAAATTTGGGCACATTACACATATTCCCCTTCCTTAAAGTTTGGTGGGATGTCTGCCTCCAGAATGTTTTGGAATTAAGTGGAATCCACTTCAGTGTTTCCTGTGGGCTTCACTGCAACAGAACCCAAAACGTGATCGATCCACCCGAAGAGCGGTTTGTTTTTCTCCAAACATACCTTTGCTGATTGTGGCCAAATAGTTCTGTTTTGACTTCATCCATCCAAAGCAATTGCTCCCAAAACACACCAGACCTTTGTAGATGTTCCACTGCGTGGTTGGATTTTATAAGGTTTTCTCTTATAGACACTTCCATGTCCACTCTTTTGTGAAGTATTGCTGTGCAGTGGAATGGTCCATCACCACTGAATTTGCTCAATCTTTTTGCAGTGGAATTGGAGTTTTCATGTCCCATTCTGACCAATTTACAAGCAGTTTTTCGAAGAGATTTCTTGATCTTTCATCTTGACCTCCAGTTTCCCTCAGTTGCCATCTCTTAATTTTATTTTACACTGTCTCTACCCTCACCTACATGTGTGCATCAACAGTGTAGGCAGAGTTAAAGCCACTTAAAGGAACTCATGGTTACCGAGTGTTCACACAAGGTTTGAATAGTCTTTAAAAGTTTTAACACCAGCTATACTAACTTTTGCACATGCCACAATAGTGTATTTGTTTTGTTGACCAATTTATGAAATAAAAGTAACTAGATTAATCTTAATGGTACTATATTAAATAGTCTATGTAAGCTGTGTACTAATTTTCAATTAAAAACAAAATACCAAATTATGCTACCGTCCAAGGGAGGCCCATGTTTTTGCATTTTACATTTAACGGTAAAGACACGTGACAGTCACTGCACCTCAACCCATCACCTACGTAAGGTTTCACACCAATGTGTTAAACCAAATCACCATATAAGGAAGCAACTTCTTGAAGAATGCTTTTCCATTTCCCTGAAAGAGTTCACAAACTTACAGAACTCGCATCAAGCAGCATAAACAATGTTCACATGGACCATTTTCCTCTAATATGCTCCCAGTTTGAAAGATGAATAGTTATTAAATGCATAATGACATACTGCTGTGTTCATATGCTAGGATGTTATAGGTGACCGACTGATCAGCAACAGAGGAGTCCAGGGTCCGTGACCATCAGGAGAGACAGAAGACCATATTTTAGGTTTATAGTTATTTGACCACAACTCTACTTGTAAGCATTTAACACTATAACTTAATTATTTTAACACGGCATCATAAGAAAAGTGTAAATTACCCATGAAAATACATAAATACACATCAAATCATGGATGTAAGTCATGTTGGATGTAATAACACTTGTAATGTAAAATCTTCAGAAAGGGTTAGAGCACAGAAATGAATCAAATTCATTTAAAATGTTTTGGTGAAGTCATCAGTGTCAAGTTAAAGTATTTTAACTGAGGACACATTTCTATAAAGTCACACAGATTACATCCAACACTAAAGTTTGTTCAAAAACATAGATTAAAAAAAAAATAGAGACCATAGTATTAATTAGCTTATTTCATCTTATCCAACAGCACATGCAAATCATCCATCTTAACTTGGTGTGTATATATACAAAATTCATAATTAGGCCTTAATGATACATTTTACAAACTTGTTGAAATATTCTAATTTTAAATATCTCAGAAAATCGCTCATACACATAAAAAGGACACCATCTAGAACACAGGTGTCAAACATGCAGCCCGGGGGCCAAATCCGGTCCGCCAAAGGGTCCAGTCCGGCCAGGGATGAATTTGTGAAATGAAAAAACAGATATTAACAATAATTTTAGTTCAGGTTCCACATTCAGACCAATTCAATCTCATGTCAATCTCAGTAAAATACTAACATAACCTATAAATATTCACAACTCCACATTTTTCTCTTTGTAAATGTAAATATTTTCATGTAAACTAAAACTAAAGTATAATTTCGCAAAAAATGTAAATAATCTGAACAAATTTGAAGATGTCTTCAGAAAAGTAAGTGCAATTTAAGAATATTCTTCCTGTTATTAAATATTTTGTAGATCCACTGTGTCTGTAAGTTGTAATAAACATGTGGAAATGATAAACTGAAGCAGAACACTGTTAAAATTAGACTTATTTGCAAGTTTGCTCATATTACTTGCATTGTTTGAAAGGATAGTTTGTAGATGTAAACATTTTCCTTGTTTAATTTTACTTTTTTTGCTCAAAAACATAGAGAAAAGTCTGGAATTGAAATTATTTATATATTATTATGTTATTTTTTCACAGGCTCAGCCCAACTCACGCCAAATTTAGTTGAATGTGGCCCCTGAACTAAAATGAGTTTGACACCCCTGATCTAGAATAAGAAAAACTCCACAGGAATGTATAATAAACTGCTTCCAAAATACTATTGTCAAGATTGTGGGTCTTGATGCCATTATGTCAGACGTCACTTTAGCCCCTTTCCAAAAAAAAAAAAAAAAAATCAAACCAAAATTTTTGAAGATGTAATTATTTCTGCTTTATGCTATGTCAAATAAAAAAAACCTGGATATTGTATAGAACAGTAATTAAAACACATACAAAAACAGAAGTAATCAACATTTTTGGCTTTCCATGTTCTAGTTTTTATTGATGAAATGTTCTGCTACAAAAACCCCAAAATGTGCCACGTTTATTATTTGAAGGAAGATGCAGTTGATGAAGAGGATTATATATCTGACAGGAGCAGCACATATCATACCGGCAACACCAAGAGGAGAAATACCAGTAATGATGTGCTGCTACAGCCAGACACACTTCTGCTGGGATTCATTTGAGTTTATCAAAACCTCTGTCCGCTTGGCACGAAATAGAAAAAATGTCATATCAAAGAGGAGGAACTCATCAAACATCCACACAACTCTGGGTGAAAATATGCATTCATTTCTATTAAAAACCTGCTTCAAAAACAGTTACAATGTCGGCCTCCCTATCACTATGGTAACAAAATCAGAAAGTTCAATAGCCTTATTTATAATCAAGCTGTTAGTTCATCATAATTATATAGGCTAATACTATTTACTAAATAAAGCTAACGGTAACTAGTTTCATTGAGTGGGAGAAAAGACTGGAAATTGCTTACTAATGATATTCTTTGTTATATTATTCACATAAGATCCTAAATGACACAGTTATGAGGTTATTTTAAGTTCTGTTTTTTATTTTCAAAAGCCACTTAATAAATAAACACAATATATTTCGGTACCTAATAAGGATAATGTTGAGATGCGATGGATGAGGGTAGGTGTATTGGTGACTGACGTGAGCAGACTTCAGTGTTTTCAGAAGATCCATGTGAGGACAGACTCCACCCACCTACGTCCTGGAAGAAAACAAATACAGCAAAACACCAAATGACAGAAATATTCAGAAAAAAAAAAGAAAAATTCAGCTTTTTGCACCTGACATTAGCACCTTGTTCTCATCATATATACAGAGAAACACTTTTAAAACTTTTACAGCAGCACAGCTTAACATTTATGGGCATAATGACAACATACACTATATGGACAAAAATATTGGGACATGTGTAAGATGTCCTGTTCATGCTGATTTGAGATGTAAATATCAATATTTCCTTAAAGTTTCAAGGGAAATTTTTCTTCCTCAGTGAGGTATGAAGAAAGTAGATGGTTTTATGTGGTAGAAAATTCTTATTTGCAGTCAGAACATGTAAAATATTTTAGAAATTTAGAGGTAGAGCATTTCAAATCAGTCATGAGTGTTGAGGAAAAACACATCTCTGAGGCATTTTGAAAGAAAAGATAAAAATTTAACCAAACTAGCTCATACAATGTAATAATCATCACAATAAAAACTGTATAATGACATTTGTCATTATTGTTTTGTATCCCAAACCCATTAGAACAGAAACACCTGAATTTAATATGTCCCAATACTTTTGTCCATATAGTATAAATCTATCTTAATATCTGTCGGTCATGATGTACCTGTGGTTTGGTAGTCTGTCATTTTGCACTGGTTCTTCTTCCTCAAACATAAAAGACTCAGTCTAAGCCAATAACAAAAGAATGATTATAAACTTTGCCGTGGATATGTTTGGTGAATATATTTACCAGCCTTCTTAGTTACATTTATGTGTGGATCTATGCATGTATGAATGCACAGAGGTCACTAAGGTGGGGTCTACTATTCATGAGAGGAACAAAAATAAATAGTTGCACTGTATCTATGCAGACTTTCGATTACCAAGTAAATGTGTCATGATTTACTTAATATGTTTAAATCAAATTTTGAAAACTATGCAACTTCAGAGCAGACAAAGCCTCATGTAAGATGTAATCCTCATGGACCCCAGAGAACATCCTGGAACTATGATTTTATTGAAAATGACCAATGTCCTGAAGGGCTGCCATTACATTCTGAATAATGTTCATCTGGAATCCATGATTTTTTTTTTTTATTTTTTTTTTTTTTGGAGAAAAACAAGTAAAAATCCACTGATCCACATCCAACAACCAAGTTAATTTTCTGCACATCATGACTTTGATGATTCATTGATCATATGTCCATAATACTTCATAAACATAGCATTCTTTTACTATTTTACTGAAACAGAGTCAGTGTTTTATTATTATTATTTGACAGTTTCCGAACAAGTGTACTGTCTGAATGTTCACATACATACAAATATTCCATTTTTTCCCTAATTCTGAGAAAGACAATATTCCAAACATGTTGTTTACATGGCCAATGGCAATGAATATTCCTCAAATATTTCTGTTTATATGAAGCTGTAAAAACCGCTTATAAATAGTTTTTTTTGTGTTAATTTCTTAAGTTTCTGCTGGTGGGAGACCTTTCAGATTGTCTAAACTCAGCCTCCCCTTTTTGTTCCTTCAAAGACTATCTTAAAAATGGCAGCTTTTTGACATGTGCTCATATCCAGAAACCTGTTCATGTATTTGGTTGAGGTATCGATCTGTACCAGGAAGGATCTCTGTCTTTACTGCAGCTGACTGTAAACAGAGCCATTTTTTGCTGCGTTCAGTAAAATAATTATTGTTTTAGATTGGGGTGCTTCTATGAAGTTGGTCCTAAAAACAGGACATGAGGCAAAAAATTAAAACCAGATGTAGATGAAGCAATTTTGGAAGCACTTTGCGTCTATTTTAAAGATAAATATTTACTGAGTTAAAACAGAAACTATTTTTCAGATAAAACACATTTTTATATTTTTTTTTTAATTATTTTTTTAAATACAAAAATCTGCATATAACATGGTAAAAAGGACATGAAAATTATCTGCTTCTGTTTTAAATATCTTGTTAATTTCTCACATTTACATTTTGGGAATTAAACTAATTATTCAAGGCAGAGTGTTCCACAAAAATAACCGCTGTTGCAAAACCACTTACAATTTATTTGTGTTTAAATGGGCAGGTTCCACATGTAATGCAAGTGGACACAATGGGTGGCACTCAAAACCTGAAATGAAAAACCCAAGTCTGGATTACAAAAACCACTAGGATCTTCAAATTTACCAGTGTCTTTATTTATAATGGTATATAAAACCATTTAAAGCTATCTTTTCCAGATCAAATGAACACTAGCTTTTCATGTCCAATTTTGGTCCTATTGTTGGCCCTGATATTTTATTAAAAAATTATTAATTTTGGGATGGCTCATGGCAAGAGTAGAATTTTTTTGCATTTATCTGAGGTCATCGTTAGGTACATCCTGTGGGGAAATATGTCTAAGGACCTCTTTTATTATTCAAAAAAAGCTGGCAAAGTACCAGGTACCAAAATGAACCTAGTTTCATAGAAGCACCCATTGATATTGTGAATGCACAATGTAAATGTCCTAAGAATCCCCCCCAAAATTTACAGACAATAATATCGGTAGATCCCACATGTCAGAATCAAAAAATGCTCCATTTGGAGGAGGGCCAGAATACCCAAATGAAATACACTGTTTAGACCAGTCACATTCTTAATGATAGCTATATATTCATGGATATGTACTTATTGTTCATCTAAAAAAACAAACAAAAAGACCCCCCCCCCCCCCAAAAAAAGAAAAATTAACTAATTTTATTCAGAGTGTAAATCGTTCAAGTATAATGACTGAATATAAGGGTAGAGATGGTAACTAAAATCAATCTCTGCAAGACTAAATAATACTTGAATAGTTCTTTCACTTAAAGTTTTCCAGACAGTGTCTGTAATTTGGTAACTGCCTCCCCTCTGGTCTAAACAGCATTTACCATTGAATACCATCAGTATCACTCTGAATCCAGAGGCAGAGTGACGTCTAGAAAGTCAGCATCTGCCTGTGGCTACACTGCTGTCAGAGAACACATCTGCCTCTAAACACAAGAGCGAACACTGGACACCATTTTGATCTCTAAATAAGGGGATCTTTATTAAACACCGATGAATGTGTGGACGACTGATGTACTCCTGCCTTGGACTTGCACTGTAATATTGTCACATTGTCCTTCAAACACAAGGAAGGATGGGACTCACAACAACTCATGTTTTTTGGAAGAAAATGGTTAGGTTCACAGAATAAGTTGCCACAGTAACTGACTGAGTTAAACTGAAATTACTTTGTGGAACTGAAAACCTTGAGTTTACCTCATTTCAGGGTGAACAATCTCAAGAGTTTGCACTAACCCCGTTTCCTGGAACAGGGCCCACAGCCTGGTGTGTGTTGCTGGGAGTCCCGGGGCTCACGGTGGCAGCACATAATGATTTGGAGTGATTCAGCACAAATCTGCAAAACATGATGTGCTGCTAGAGCGCGCCTCGGACACACTGGTGTCCATTACATGTACCACCTCAGGCTGCTCTGAACACACACTGGACATTCAAACACATCACACAGAGACACACTTTATGCTACTTTCCTCTGATTATCCAGTAGCTCAAAGTTTCATTCACATTGGTTAGGGTTGATTTGGAAATTGTATTTTATTTGAGATTAACTTTTAGACATGAGCATTTAAAGGTGGGGTCTGAGATGTTAGAAAAATGGCTCGAGCAGGCTACATTTTGAAAAGATACAATTCAAAAGTCCCAACCCCATTCTTCAGACTCCTCCCCCAAAGCCACACCTCCAGCCTACTGGAACGTGCAATGCTTGGGGCAGGGCGGGACAAATGGCAGTTGAATTTGACAGATACCACCGTTCAATCATTTCGAGTGGGTGCTCAAAATGATTGGATGTTGTTTTTTCAGTCCTGTCCGTTCCACAGTAGACTAAAACTTTTCATTTTTGTGTCAGAGAATTCAATTTTTTTTTTTTGCAATTGGGGTGTGAAGGAGATTTTTAGCAATATAGTAAAAAATGCTCCAGAAAAACATCTCAGACCCCACCTTTAAACAATAATGATGACCGTCATGCAATTTCATCAATTATCATGTCATGGTAACATAAGATGATAATTTGTCTTAAAGGTCACATTTAATGATTATCACAGTATAATTTAATATTGCATTATTGTGATGTAAAACATGTTTTTGAGGGTTTGTTTGTGTGCAAATAAATTATATTCTACCAAGAAATTAGTGAAATGTTCTATTTAAAGACTTCTTAAAGACAAACAGGTAAATAACAATTGTAAATAACACTATACATATTATTATATAATATAATAAGTCCTTGTTCAAATAGTGAATAACAAAACATGTTTATGTCACACATAGACAGTGACTTGGACAGTTAATTAGACAGTTCATCTCAGCTGACAGTGAATTAATCTCTTCACATCAGAGCTAATGTGAGTAAGTCAAAAAGAAGCAGATGACATTGACGGTGTGTTTGAGTGAGTTAATCGGCATCATACCTGCACAGGGTTCCACATCAAACACAAGAGGGAGAAGGGAGTGGGTGTGGATGTGGGGGGCTCAGGTCATGTGTAGATGATATGCCCCTTTGGTAATTATCTAGACTTTATGCCAAAAATTGTGAGACGTTTCATGGTCTGTTGGTTCAGTTTAGTGAGCCCTCACATGCCCAAATGGTTTTCACTTCACCTTCTGCTGCTGTCTGTTACATGGAAGACAATCAAAAACACAAACAACTATTTTAGTTCAAAATGCAACAGAAAACTTGAATAAAATATAGCAAAACCAGTGCAATTAAAACCTCAGAGTGTCCAATACATTTTCTGCATTAATGAAATTGTGATTTAAAATGTTCTGCAGCTCCCTCTTTTGACCAAAAGCCCTAAATAGTTCATAGAAAAGATACAATCAACAAACCTCTCACACTGGAGTTTGGTATTTTTTACTAGAGGACAAAAAATGGTGGAATTTCAAAGTGTGATAGTAATGAGAGTTTGAAGCAGTTCTACTGTTGCAGTCTTATGTGAGATATGTTTTCAGAAACATTTATTTTTACCCCCTGCCTCCCAAAGAGGAGACAAGGGGTGTTATTTTTTATTCAGTTTGTGTGTTTGTTAACACTCCAGCACCAAAATGGGTTTATAGATTGCTAGTGACCCAGAATAGATGTGCTTACACTTTGAGAAAAGTAGGTCAAAGTTTGAATTTTTAATGATTTTTTAAAAATCTTTTTTTTCCCACTTACTTATAATTGGCAAAATTTCACATATCTATAAAAATATCAATTTTGTTTAAATTTATTTCAAACTTGGCACATATATAGAGGCAGTTGATATGCTGACATTAGCACACGCACAGACAGGATGATATCAGCTAGATCAATGCCAAAATAAAATACAATATGGGCAAGGGGCAAGGTTTGTTGTGCCTGGCACCACTTATTTCTTAAAATGGAAAATTGCTATTGAAATAGTATAATTTGTGGTTTTCCCAAGATTTCTGGGTGTCCTAGGGGTTCTAGGTGGTGTGGTTGTGAGATTTGTATGTCTTATTATTTCGTACATTCCTAATTGGCATATTTGTACAAAAAGTTGGAAAAGCTAGAGCAGAAAAATAGATCCAGTAAGCTTAAAAATAACATTTAATGTAAATTTTTCATTAATTTTATATAGGTGCTGCCTAAAATGGCCTTTGACCCAAATTACTCAAATTTTGGTATAATCACCAACCTCAATTACACTTCTCAGTTTCATGCAAGGTTAGGTTTAGCATGAAATGCAATAATTTCAAGTCCATGTGAAATATATTTATTCTACAACTGTATTGTTAGTATAATCTTTTTTCCAGAGTGAAAACTAGCCTGCTCAGAAAATGAAACGGTAATATTGGATCAGTAACACAATGACCCGTGAACATGTAGTTAATGTAGCTGTAGCAATGGTGTGAGCATCAGTTGTTTAGTCTCCAGAGTAAACACCTAATGTCGTTTTTACAAGCCAGCTTTGTTCTGATCATTTGCAGATATCAGATCTTTGAGGCCTGTTGCTGCCTCAGCAACACATTCTCACAAGATCTGGTGACGCACTAGTCTAAAGGAGCTGGCATTTCAGCAAATGATAAGTGTGATAAAAACACTAAATATTAGTGCATCAGTATTTTGACTCTCAAAGCCTTATTTTATCAGCCCATGATGTCCTCAACCTTTCTGACTGCACCTTCTCAAAAACAGGAAGAAAACTCTTTCATATCACGGTAACATGTGTGCTACAGCATCTTTGTCATAGAGGATCTTTGGTGTCATCTGAAACTGGTGACTTCATTCTGGGATTGGATGTTTGTTACTGAAATGCATCAGGGGAGTTGTAGTCACACAAAGTTATTAATATTTTGTGGGCAACAGACTGAGTCGAAGAGCTGTCAGGTCCTTTAAAAAAATGTTTAATTTTAATGGTGACAAGCTACATTCCTATACACATATTGATTGCCATTTTTTCAGTGTTAGTCCGTTTTTAAATATATTACAACAGCAGATCTACATTTTTAATTCCACAGAACTAAAGAACAGAGCCAAAGTCACCACAGCTGAGGTATCCAGCAGTGCTTACTGATAAATGACAACAGGAAAACTGCTCCCAACTACAGCAGCAACTGCAACAAAGAGGGTTTCAGCACAAAGCAACATTTTGGTAATCACTTCAACAAGTTTTTAAACAAATTCCTACATTTCACATATTACTTATGAGTATTTTCTGTTATTTATATTAAATTAAACAGCTTTTAAAGTTATTTGAAAAATTAAGTTTCACATGTCTGTAGTGGGTAGCTGTTTTATGGTTAATTTTCTTTTACAGATCAAACAAGGAATAACCTAAGGCTGAGTTATGAACAATTATGGTAGTGTCTGAATGAAGTAGTACTACTGAGTATTGAAAATCCCATTTGTACCCAAATTTCCACACCTAAAGAGTAAAGCTCATTAGTGTCTGTGCATTCAGCATGGCTTTAATTTAAAAAAAAAAAAAAAAAGTACAATGTAAATAGTTTTTTTTTTTTAATTTTATTTCTTATGTTAGAAAGTGCTTTGAGTTTATGAACAATAAGCTGAAAAATACTCATACATTACAGTATAAAAATTTGTATTCTGGGATGTAATGTTATTTACCTTCTGTTGAAAATGTTTTATTAACAGACATGTTAGTGTTATGGAAAACAGATTTATTTTTAAGGTTGTAAAACAGCTTAGAATGGTAAAAGTGCATAAAATTGCACATGAGCTGAAAAATAAATATAAAACTTGCACCATAATGTGCAATGTGATTTTCTTTTTGTTAAAATACAACATTGGTTACATTTATTGACTGATAGTTAAACAAGCTACCATTATTGAAAATTCTAGAAGGAGCCCTACTTCTATAATCACTTAATTTAAAAAAAAAAAAAAATCCTGTGTGTAACAGCCCGTTGATTTAATTCTTAGTTTCATCACTAAACACAAAAGCTTTAACTTGGTTTAGCTGTGGCTTAGTTTACTGCCACAAATGTTTGTTTTAATTTTGTACAACTTTGTTCAAAGTTTCAGAGAGCTCAGGATGAATTAAGTGTGATATAAAAATGAATATAAAAACAACAAAAAACAACAAATCCTTCCACTGAAGAAGGTGGAGCTGGAGAGATAAAATAACATTAAAATAGTTATTTTTAGTTTCTGCAAAGGAATTTATTATCAAGTAACAAATTGTATGTAGTGTAAGTTGGACAGGCCTGAGCCACAAGAATGTAACAATAATCACAACATAAATTTCTCATTTGTCAATAATTATCCTTATTGAGATTTAAAAATACACCTTTTATTTTCAGGATATGTTACATTTAATTATGTTTTTGTTGTTGCCCTTAATGTGACATAATCATATTTTCATGTTCAAAAAAATATTTTGTAATTATTTATTTGAATGTTCTACAACTGGATCTCTGAAATACTTACTGCTTGGCAAGTGTTTGCCATGTTCAGACCATAAAGAACCATTTAAGTCACAGATAACCATCTGGTTTGTTCAGCTTTCACTCAGGACCAAAAATCGTCCTTAAAATGGAAAGCAGATAATGATTTGGCATTCAGTGTGATAATTATTTTTTGATCAATAAGAACATTTTTTAGCATGAAACAATTGTGGCTGCTTCCATTCTGCTCTAAAGCTCTATGTAATGTAAGTTAGTGTTTAATGAGCTAAAGCACAGTTTGACTTTAGAGAAGGGAGGGACTCGTGACCTGTGAGTACCACACCCGTCCAAGTGTACTTTAACATTTTAACTTGAGGAGGACAGAAGAGTGGAGGGGGTAAACATGTCCATATACATTACCAAGTGTATTATAAAAAATAGTACCAAATCAAATGTGCTATTTTTTACAAATAAATTGAACATTAACCATTACTTTAAGGAGGAAATGTTAGAAAGAGCCTGATGAGGTGTAAAGTGCTCGGATAAAGCCTTATAAGCACACAATCAGTCACAAAGAGCTGTGCAGAACATGACAGGATTTGAAACAAGAGGTCATTCCAGCCTCATTAGATTAAAAAACAAACAAACAAAAAAAAAACAGAGAAGGCAGTAGGAGGAGAGGGGAGAGCGAGAAAAGAGAAAGAAAGAAGTAGCCAACTGGAAGGAAGAGAGAGAGGGAGAGAGAGAGAGAGAGAGAGAGAGAGAGGCAAGGCAGAGTTCTCTGTGGCCTGCTGCTCACTTCACACAGTAACAGAGGCCATTTTAGTTTCACAGAAAGAAAAAGAAACAGTCACTTACCGGCTGCTGCTCACATCATAAACCATGTGAATAAATGACTAACTTGCCCTGACAGCTAACTAACTAACCAGAGCCTCCCGTTCTCTCTTGTCATTCAGAGTGGATGCTCTCACCAAAAGGCAGAAAACTAACCAACCACAGAGATATCTAACACTGCAAAAGAAAGACAAAACACAAACACACACGGATTAAGGCGACAGGATCACTGCGATATCAAATAAAAAAAAATGCCAGGACTAAAAATACCACTAAAACCCACACCTCCACACAAATCAATGGGAGTACACCCAGTCTACTACAGTGACAGGGAGAGAGCAGAAAAAAGGCCTATGAGGGGTTTCTGGTTGCTCCTGCTTCTGTTCCTAGTAAGAAGGGGGGATCTGGTGTTGGGGGTGGGAAGGGGGTGGGGGGTCTGGTCCCAGTCCCAAAAATTGGCCCCTTCCAAAAAATTGAATGTCCCCCCTCATCCTTTCCTTGCTGGCCCTCCACATCTTCACCTCCTAGCCTATATGAGTGTGTGTGTCCTCCTCCTTCTGCTGCCTCGCTGGAGCCCCAGCTACGCACACTGACACACTGAGGAGGCTCAGTAGGTATAAAAACCTACAGGGCTGCAGCCTTTTTCCCCAGCCATCACTTTCTACAATACAAATCGTCATTTTCGGGGACAACAAAAAATCTGAAAAAAAATCAGGGTGTTCCTGCAGGTGTAAATGAGACAGGTGTAGAAGGACAGGTCTCTGCGAGCTATCGTTTAGGTGTAAAAAATTAATTTGTAAAAGGCGAGGGGGCTGCTGCGCCTGTGCCGAGCGCCGGGCTTGTAAGCCTGCCAAGCTGCTCGGCTGTCTGACTGAAAGAAAACGAGTGCAGGGAGGAGGGAGTGAGGGAGGCAAATAAAATGAAGAAAGTGTGGCTGTGAGAGGAAGTTCTTTCATACGCAGACTTTGAGAAGTCAGGGCTACAAGTGACAAGACAAAAACCATAAACCACAGTAAAGATGTGAGGAAAGTGAGCGTGACATGCTAACAGTTCCGCCCGGACAAACAGGAAGAAAGGGCTAAACAGAAACCAGGTGGACTGGCATTAATGCACAAATATACTGTTGAGTGCACACTGATGGTTGACTTTAGTGTTGTTTCCTGCCTTTTGTCATGAAATTTGCTCATGAGATGGTGGTGAACGGGAAGGAGGCTGGACCTCAGACTGCTGAAAGTGCTGCTCTCAAACTACACAGCTTTACCAGGACTCAGACTCAGCCCACCCCACTGCTACTCTGTGTGCATGCGCGTACACACACACAGGAAAAAACTCACGGAACGCACAAAATACGAATGCAGCGTTTTCCCTGAGTGTGCAGTAGGTTGCAGTGAGGAAAGAAATTTAGGGGTCCTCAATCATGAAAATTTAGTTTAAAATATGTTTTGACTGCCAACTATGCATTGAAACTATCTCTTCATTTTCACAGAACTATTACAGCATTTCCCTAAGTGTTTAGAATGATTATCAGGGTATTACCTCTGGTACTTTTTGATTATTATTTTTTATGGCTCACAAAAATATTATGGGTAACTTAAGGACACTGCACTTACTATGAGCATATCTGTTTCAATTTGCTTTTTTTCTTGCTAATGTAATGTGAAAATGTAAAACCTGTGTAGTTATGATAATACTCAAACATTGGCATGATTTGGTGGAAAAGTCATATTGCAATTATTATTGGCAATATCGTGATTTTGATGTTGATTTGAGTCTCCCTGCTTGGTCATCAAGAAAAATAGTCAGACTACTTAGTTAGAAATGTGTATTATTTCCAGCTCAAACACAGAAGTTGAATTTGCATAAGAAAATATAGTGGCTTCCATTTTATATGCTTTACACAGCACTTCTGACTGCAACCACAGCTCTTAAGCCCCCCACAGGAACCTAGAGAAAACCATGCTAAGGCACATGATGCAGTGGATGTCAACAACCCCAGAAAACTTCACATTTTTGTCAATTATAAATACATAACATCACATTACTTGCTACAAAAAACAGGATATTTTACAGGATATTGGTATCACAGAACTCCAGTAGTGGCCAATAGTTAGTATCAGGCCTCTAAAGTAGAATTATTTTCCTTGGGGGAAAATAATCAAAAGAAAAAAACTACAAAATGAAAAATTACACTTAGAATTTCCAGAACTTTGACTGATTTCTTGGTTATGATTAACTCAGTCTCATTAATTCAGTCTCTGCATTTTACCTATCCTCGTACACATAGCATCTGTTCAATGATCCATATTTATCAATGTGTTTATGTCTAAGAATTAATTATTTTGCTTTCAATGTTAATTTCAGCATTTATGTGGTTAAAACTCACTATTGATTTACCTCTATTTCTTAACATTATTATTAGCATATCTGAATAATAAATAACACCCAAAAAAGTTAAGAATATCCTAAAAATGGCAGGAGTGTTATGTCAAAGCACGAAAACGAACAGGAAAAGCATACATTAATGACCAGAGTTTTGCTTGTATTGTTGAAGCTCTGACTTTTTTTTATTTTATTTTATTTTTTTAACATACAAATCCTCCAGCTGTTTACCACTAAGCACAGGCAGGTCACCTCAAGCAAAACATCTCAGTTTATTAGAAATGTGTGTAAAAAAAAAAACTAATTCTCGTTACAAGATCTGATTATTAAACTTGTTTGTTGCTAATCAAACACTTATGTACTTTAATAATCACAGAATCTCTTTTAGTCTTTTAGGGCTGCAACTATTGATTATATTGATTGTTGTCAATTAATCAATTAATTGCTTTGTTTATAATGGGGGGAAATTAGGGAAAATGTTGAGTAGTAATTTACTAAGCTTAAGATGATGTCCTCTAATTGTCTTGTTTCATCCAGAAGCCAAGGATAATTTACTGTCACAAAGCAGAAAAAACAGAAAATAAAAACTTAACATATTCATATTTAAAAGGTTTATTCAGAAAACTGTTGTTTTTTGAAATGCTCAAACTGATTAATCATGTATCAAATAGCTATTAATGTTAGAGCAATTAATGTAATAATTGATGCTACTGGATTAATCAAATCATTGTTGCAAAAGTAAGTCTTTTTAGCTATACTGAGGAGAAAGTTGTCTGTTTGAAAGGAGACACTACTAAAGGCTGATATTACTGAAAAGCTGCTAATTTTGTTACATGACAAAGAAAAGAGGTTCCTCTGATATTACAGGTAACAAAACAAGATAGAGTATGATTTTTAAAATGTGCAATTATAATTACACAGCTATTCACACAGTGAACACTGCACTGAAGCTAAAACTAATTATTTTGTGAAGATGTTTGTCAGTGATGAATTCTTTAACCACACCAGATATTTGACAATGTCGCCTTGGATTATGAAAATCTGCAAAGGGCTTTTATTTTTTATTTTATTTTGTTTTTGTTTTTTTACATATTTTCTGACAGCCTTTAGCAGTCAGCAGATTCCAGCATTCATTTTCCTTCTTAAAGTATAAGGAACAACTAAAAACACGTTCAGTGGGTCTTTTCTTCTTCTAAGTTATTTCTGTATGACTTTAAGCAGCTGTGGCTTAACTGTTCACATCACAGCAACACATTTAAGATGCAAAAACACTGTTATTTTAGTAGAAAATGTCCTATTTAGGATGAAAAGTTTTACTGTGTGAACAGTGTTTGGAGAACACAATGCTGACAATGGAATCTGGAAAATTTAATGGCTAAATTTCGCTCAGTACTGTAATGTTGCAGATTGAGAGCATTCATTGTCATATGATATTTTGTTTTCAAAGAATTACATTTTTTAGTGTTAGCTGATTTAGAACTATAACTATGTAGAACTGTCATAAAAGGCCTACATCGCTCAGGTAATTAACAATGAACACACATGCACTAACCTCATCTTTTCTAGTTGATAAGATTTTGTGGACTAATTTCATTTTAGTAAAATGTCTAAAGACACCAAATTTGGCACCTATGAAGTGTGGTGGGTATTTGTAAAACATCAACTGTATTTACTGCATTACTCTAAAGGAGTTAATAAAGTGAGATAATGTTAATCTCACAAGACATGGTTGAGAAAAAAAACTTCATAATTGAAAATTCAGAGTTTAAATATTATACACACTCTCATGGGGATATTTAATCCTGTTCAGGACACTGTACGAATATGTACACACTGTTATAACTGATGGTTATATTTGACAGTTCATTTTACTTTAAAGTGGATCAATGGGGAAAAGGAGATGAACAGTTGTAATGCATTCATCTCTGCTTAACTAAATATATTAGAGTTCACAGAACAATATTGTTCCTATTGAACATATTGATGAAGATATGGCCTGTATGAATTGCTCAAGTGCACATAATTAGACATTTACCATTTAGAAATGTATACACTAACAGCATTGATAAGTTTGTGCTGAATTATAGTTAGTCACCATATTTGCTTTGTTTCATAATTTGCGCTTTCATTTTCCCTTTAAACCATTTGAGCACTGTATGCTTTATACCTATCAAATCTTTGAAGTGATTAAGCACAGATGATTTACATTTATTTGACCATTTGTTGTGCCATTTTTGACACTTTTTTTTTTTTAGAAATCGCCTTTGTTACATTTATACCTTAATACACCTAACAAGTGGTGCCAGGCACAACAGATCCCGCCCCTCACACGTATTGTATTTTGGCATCGATCCAGCTGATGTCATCAAGCCTATGCGTGTGCTGATGTCAGCATAGACATAATCCACTTTTACACAGAGATCACGGAAAAAAGGTGAGGTGGTGATCTCACCTTTTTTTCCACCTTTGACCACTTCCCGCAGCCAAACCAAAGGAATATCAGAGGTGAGACAGGCTGGACTTTTACAGTGGGCCTGCGTTTTGAATTCAAAGGGGAGGTGACAGAGCGCAGGGTATGGTGTGACATATAACTTGGGCGTCGGAAATACCCCGAGCATAGCAGCGTTGCTAACCTCTCCAGTCGACCCAACGTTCCACAAATGTTAGCAATGATAAAGTCCTCTGCCCTAAGTGACAACAGCTCACAAATCTTGGTGTCTCCCAGTTCGACATCTTTCTGGTCGCATTGATATTTTTGTTTACTGTACATGACCCATGCTCATTTTTAAATACCCCCAGCGTGAGGGTCACACACGCAATACATTATCTAAATGTAACACCTTGGTTGTGGAATGAGAGGTGTTCCTTTCACATAGCATTCCGGAATCATGATTCCTTTATCACAGCTCTGTTACTACCTGAAGAGCCGTTATAAAGCTGTTACAGAGGTGGAACCAAATTATCCCACTATTATGTTTACACAGACGTCATTCCGGAGTAAAGGTGAAATATTCTGGTAACAGAAGTGCTGTGTAAAAGGGGCTATAGACAGCAGGCAAATTATAGCAGGCCATTATGAGAAAATGGAGGGGAAAAAAAAGATTTTAAAAAATTAATTTAAAAAATTTACTTTGACCTACTTGTCCCAAAATGTAATGGCATCTATAATGGGTCACTGGTAATCTATAAACCTAATTTGGTGTGAATTCAACCAATAGTTTTGCTGCTTAAGTATTAACTAACTAACTAACAAAATAAACCTAACCAAACTCATCACCCCCTCCCTGCATTTTGGGGGGCGGGGTAATAATGTACATCTAACATATGCATAGTGAATGACAACATACTAACGCTAAATGTATGCTAACAAACTTTTATACATAACAGGGCAGATCAACTGACGTTCTGTACTTAACAGTAAAGATGTGCATTTCTCCGCCTGTACATGACAGGTTTTCACTATTTTTTAAACGGATCACTCGTTTTTCCGTCCAAATATGTAAAAGACTTGTTGCTCCGTGTCCACTAGTAAAGTGTCCATTTTTCCGTGTAGTTGTCGCTGAACGCTGTTTCCAAAATGCATCTGAGTGTTTGAGCTGCTCGGAGTTTCAGGGTGTAACAGACAGTGGAGACGTGCCCCTCAGAGACCCGAACCCAGATCTGTCTTCTGGACTGAGACTCGCATTAATGTATCACATATGAGTCTTTGTGAGGCATTGACAAAAGTTGGCATGACTGTTAGGCTGCTCTTAAATATAGGAAATCTGTATTCTATTTCTCTTTCTCCGGTACTGCTATGAAAACTGTTAACGTCAGAGCTTATCGATACTGAGGTGGTTAATTATTTACCACAGGGATCTTTTTAGTATCGGGTGTTGGTAGTTGTGTTAGAAGCGGGGCACGTGCCGTTAACGGTATATTCTCGTGTGATTAATAACTACACAGACGACCCTGTTGAAACTGGGCTCGAGGCTTCTTCTTCACAACAGCGCGAGCCAACTACGTAACACGGCGGTGACAGACAGGCGCGAGCTCCGCAAACTGCTGAGTCAGGGGCTTTGCTTGTTTTAAACATGTACGTTTGTGCTTTTACTTCAGATTTGTTAGCATCTCTTTATAGGTTTTACAAGTTAGGCTCATTGTGAACCGTCATGTCGTGCTGGTTATAGTCGCTGACTCGTTTTAACACATTAAATATGTGTCTTTTTTTATTCGGCATGCATCGCAGTGGGCCAGGGTCTTCGTCGCGGGGAGGGGGCAGTGATTGGGGGAGTGTCCGCCTGCTTAACTTAATCAGTTAAGTCTTTTGTATAGAAACATGAAACTATCGCTGCGACTTTAACGTTAGGCTATGTAGCGAAAGGACGTTTTCCCCAGACCGACCTGTGTCAGTGTAGAAACCGTTAAACCAGCAGCTGAAGCGAAGAGTCGTGAAAACCAGGTCCTATCAGACAGCCTTTGTGTGCAGTTATCCGTCTGTCGCCCTCTAAGCGGGAGGGTGGACGACGGCTGTACAATAAAGTAACACTAAATTCACTCGGACTCAGCACAGTTCCCTCACATAAAGTTAAGAGGCTAAAAAAAAGTGAACTGTACAACATAAATACAGAAAATAAAACAACTTAAGAGTGAATGTTATCACCTTTACAGAAGTTTTAATGACGGAATGTCTTACCTTCCGACGTAAAAAGCAGTCCAAAGGTAAAAATGCTTCAAATATTTCCTGTGTCATAGTAATTATGAAAAAATAAATTAAGTGGTGTGTAAATGTGTTTGAAGCCGGACTCTCATTCTGTGTCAGAGGTGGATTTGAAAGTGGCGCCAACTGCTCTGCTCCTCTGCTCCCCACGCAGCTGACACACACACACACACAAAAAATAAATAGAAATCCAAACGGGCACGCAACAATATTTCACAGGTAGCAAAATGTGCCTGTCGATCAGCACAATCGAACCCCGTTGTTAGTTTTGTATAATATTGCTTCTGTGATTTTTATTTATTTTATATGTTAAATTAAAATAACCGTCACAGACTTTCCTAGGCCGCGATGCACGTCGGGAAATCCTACAAGGCGGTTATGTTTTGAATTTCTAACCGGCCAGAGAGGAGGAGGGCAGTGTCTCCCCCTGCAGGGTGTGTGTGTGTGTGTGTGTGTGTGTGTGTGTGTGTGTGTGTGTGTGTGTGTGTGTGTGTGTGTGTGTGTG
>JAQQZY010135130.1:0-21338 GCA_030068375.1 Ostorhinchus rueppellii | reverse complement strand
TATATATATAAACACTCAGCAATTACATACAAATCAAGTGGATAAGCATTAGAGCATTAGGCTAACACAGTTTGAGTGAGGGGAATATTTGAGAAGATAAGCACAACCTTCCCTTGCTTCCATCTCCTTCAGGTTGACTAGCCCAGAGAAGCGTCAGGATAATGAAAAACCTCCTCTGGAAGAAGAGAAGAAAGAGAAGATAGAGCTGAAGTCTATCACCTCTGATGGGGAAACCAACACTGCTACAAAGGTACACAAAGGAAAAAAACATAGAATCAGGGACTGTGTGCATAAACACCATAGTATATATTTACATTTTGTCTAGTTTTATTGTATAGTCTTATTCCTTTTTTATTCCTTTTCTAATATACGTTAATATTGTATTTCCTTGACATTATAAACCTCTGTAACTTTACAGTATGTGGTAAACATCTCATGAACTTCTGTGTAAGGATCTTGTAAGAGAAATTAATGAAGTGATGGATAACGTTCTCACTACAGATCAACATGGACGACTACTGTGGAGATGAGAGTGAAGAGAAGAACCCATATCCTGCAAATGACTACATAGGTAACTCACAAACCACATACAACACACGTACTGTTTGTAGAAGACTTACAAATTTCCATCAAATACACAGCTCCATTTGACTTCTTCTGACCTGTTTCTTATGACTGTCTCCTCTCCTCTCTTCTAAACCCTGTCTCCATTCTTGTCTCTCTTCCTTTTGATCAGGAGACGATGATGATGAGGAGCCAGAGATGCCTGTAGGCCCAAGACCGCGGCCGCTGTCTGACATCCAGCTGAAGGAGAAGGCAGTTCCCATGCCTGAGGCCCGCGCTTTCTTCATTTTTAGCCACACTAATAAGTAAGAATAGACAGAAGTTCTGCCTTCAAACTGAATACTTCCCTGGTGACTTCATGATCATGTTCCAACCATTTATTTGATTCTTTCTCTGTTTTCCAGATTCAGGGTTCTGTGCCATAAGGTTGTCAACCACAACATCTTCACCAACCTCATCCTCTTCTTCATCCTGCTCAGCAGTATCAGTTTGGCAGCAGAGGACCCCGTGAAAAATGATTCCTTCAGAAATAAGGTACATACACACATAAAAAAAGATGACAAACGTTTGTACTAGCAGTCATAATAGGCCACATATACATGAATGTACAGAATGAAGGAAATACTATAGCCCTCATTAGATCCCTGCAGGCATTCATTGTTACTAAGTGGATTAAAGCTGGAAGCAACATACAGAGAAGTAGAGCCTTAGTGTGCTTTGTCTGTTATACTTAATGAGATTTATTCTAATGTACGGAAACAGTAATTTACTTAAGTTAAGTAGATCTGAAATCACCCATTAGGCTTTGTTGTGCCAATTTTTTTTTAGCCAGACTGGCAAGTTAAGCTTTAGACCGTTTATGATGCACACATGCAGCAGCTTGTGAAAAGTATTTTTCACAAGTGTCAAACTACAGGAAGCACAAGAAATGTCATCTGTTAATGTGGTGTTATGCAAGAGGCTGTGCAGTTGAAGGCTATATCTGTACATGCTAATAGACCATTAGTTTGATCATTACATTTTCATGGAATTTGTACCATCTAGTTTATTTTAAAGATCACTATATGTGCTGTACTGTGTTTATTTGTTTTTCCCCAGTCAGTAAAATAGATCCCCTGTGGCCTAATAAAGATCAGCTTTATTGCAATTTCCATGGCTACCATGTGTTTGCGTGCTTCCCATGACGATAGTCTGAAAGAGTTAATAAACTCTATTCTTAGAGTCTCTGGTTATTTTGGATTTGGTTAGTTGGAAATGAGTCTTTCTTGTACTTTACTTCAGCTTTATCTTACAATTTCAGTCCAACAACCCTGTCAAAATTCAGAGTTTGTGTAATTAATAGATTCTGGAGTTTGGGTAACAATTATTCTGTATTGTTTCAGATCTTGGGTTATGCAGACCATGTCTTCACCGGGCTCTTCACAATAGAGATCATTCTTAAGGTAATGTAATCTGAATCTGAATTCATTGTGTTGACATTGTTACAATTCTAACATATTTGCACATACCTTTTAGGTCACTGCTCAAGTATTGCAAAAAAAATAAAAGTCACACCCAGGGCTCTGTATGCTTCCTTTATAAAGCATTAAGTTGTTTTATTTGGAGCCTTTTGACCTTACACTGTTTGACCTTTGACCCCTTCAGATGACAGCCTATGGAGCTTTCCTCCATAAAGGTTCATTCTGTAGAAACTATTTCAACATTCTGGACCTGGTGGTGGTGAGCGTGTCCCTCATCTCCTCTGGAATACAGTGAGTTCAACACATTGTTTTCTGATTTATCATTCATAGTGTTTGTATTTTCTACATTTCTTTCAACATTTTACTGTTTCCCCACATTACATAAAAAAAACCTCTAACAGTCCCACTGTCACAGCTTATGTTTTTGCTTCATTCTACATTTACAGTGGCATTTTATAAAATTATATTCAGCCAAATAGATTGCAGCGTATGAAACTAATACTGTTCAAGCACACAAAAATCAATTTGTCTAGTGGCTAAGTGGGGAAAACATTTCGATTAGCGAATTATGTTGTGTTTCACTTTTCTGTGTTTTCTAACAACTTTACGCTCCATTACTCCTAGTCCATTCTCTCTTTGTGATGTATATTAAAACTGTTTTCTGCTTCTTTTGGCTAATACCTCCTTGAAATGCTTTGACATCCTGGTGTTTAACATGCTACACTACACTCTCTGTCTCTAATGCTTAATAGACTAGACTTCTCGACGTAAGTTCATATTAGTTCGTATTGATGACCCCTTTAACAGACCTTCACCTTAACTGTGTAAAACTGTCACTCCTTTGATTTGGTATTTCTATGATCTGGGAGAGTTTAGTGATTTTTGCCTTAAAATCAAGAAAACGCACAATTAATAGTTTCTTAGTGCTGTGTGTTGACATTATCCGCATGATTTATGATTATGAAACACGTCAAATCTTTCCCTTAATGCATACTAAGATGTTTTAAGGACAGCTGCATAATTGGTTTTGACTGAGAAAATGTTTCTTTGGGTAAATTCTGTTCGCCTGTTTCTGTAATCACCCTTCATATCCAATTAATGTGATTGCTTTGTTCATTTGTTGTCACAGACCCACTGGCAGGTCAAAGTCTACTCAAGTGTTTCTGGAAGAACTGAACTCTCCTAAGCTATAGAAATGATACCTGAATGCTAAAACTCAGTTTTGAATTGTTAAAGGTAGTTAATGTGTCAGATTTGTCTTGTAACACATCACAGTCAAATTAAATGTGACAGCAATGCAATCAGTACTATCTGTAAATGCCTACACTACATTTAATTTGATAACAATCTTAAAAAGTGATGAATATTACAGCAATAATGGAGCATCTATCAGTAGCAATTACCATCTGTCTCGCAACAGTTCCATTGAAGAATATATGTTCACTGAAGTACAGCTTCAAGAAGAATGGAAACAGTTGTTAAAGAGTATGGTTTACTTTATAAATATGCAAATTCTGCTTAATACTGAATAAAACACTTAAATAAAACATGTGCTTATAAAAGTCATTAACTCATTTGAACTCAATAATCATCAAACATAGAATAGAATAGAATAGAATAGAATAGAATAGAATAGAATAGAATAGAATAGAATAGAATAGGCAAATGAGGCTGGAAATTTGCCCTGGTCTTGACCACTATATAAATAAATAATACTGCATCATTACAGAATCACAGTCTGTCAGTCAGTCTCCTTTTTATATTAGTTTTGATTGAGCTGTATTTCTATGATGAGACAGTTGGCACACAGCACAGAGGAGCTGACTCAGGGACATTAATTCAACATATACAGTACTTCTGCAGCGTTTCAGGGTGGTGTTTAACTTTCAGCTGACATTTCGATGGATTGTTCTAATATGAGCAGAAGGCATCGTCACAGCTAGTTTGCCTGTGATATGTTACTCATAACATCTGACTCCACATGAACTGCCTTTAACTGCCTTAAACTTTACCTCTCTCTGTAAAAACCTGCACAACTGGTCCTCCCTTACGTTTTCACCTCAGTTCAACACACAGAGCTACGTCACCCCCTTTTGAACCCACTCACGTTAAGACCTGTCTTTAAAAGGATGCATTGACATTTTGAATATAGGTATTAATTTTACCTTTGACACATTTTGGGAAAAGGTTTTACTGTTTGTTCCTCAGTTAATGGAATGACTGGCCTATAGTTGATTGCACTGAAATCAAAAGAAAAATATAGCAACAAATCACATTTGAATTCTATTTCGTATATGATATTTCATGTCAAATACGTAAGTATATGACTGAAGTTTTTTTCAGATTACTGAGGGAATGCTGTTGAAGCCTTTTCCATGAACTTCTTGCCACATTCAAAATGTCAAGATATTGGTTTGATCCTTTTGGTTACTATGTATAAACTTTTCCTTTGAAAGGTCACTCTTCATGACCTTTGGCTTGGTACTGACACTCTCTTACAGCACAATAACTTTCTATTTGCCTGTATATGTCTGTTTGTGTCTATGTGCTTGTCTGTCTGTGTTGTGATTTGTGCACATGTACGTGTAATTCACCTTACATTATATTTTATATGTGTTGTGTTTTAGTATCAGTTACAGTCCATTTATGAAATCTGTTGTACACAATAGAGTGGCTTTTTTGATCCACAATTGCTACTGCTACAGAAGAAAAAATTATATTTTTTAATCTTTTGACAGTTATTTTTATAGCACACATCTCTTTGAGTTTGGATTTGATTTTCCTTTTGTATACTTATGGTCATATTCATTTTGTTTCAACAGGTTATTGATGTTCCTTGTTTCAAAGTTGAAAAATATATTTGTGTTTTTAACAAATAAGCTGGATAGTCATTTAATATGTTGTTTGTTTCAGGTCCAGCGCAATTAACGTAGTGAAGATACTGAGAGTTCTGCGAGTGCTCAGACCACTGAGGGCCATCAACAGAGCCAAAGGGTTAAAGGTTAGTTCATGTAAAACCTATTTATGTTTAAAAACACATACATTAAAGTGCACACTTACAGAATCTATTTTTTTTCTTGTTTGTGTTACAGCACGTAGTGCAGTGTGTGTTTGTGGCCATCAGGACCATCGGCAACATTGTCATCGTCACTACACTGCTCCAGTTCATGTTTGCCTGCATTGGGGTGCAGCTCTTCAAGGTACAGCAGAGGGACAGCATGAAAATTGGACTCTCTGGCACAGAACCCATCATGCATAGAACTATGTTTATGTTTGTACTTTGTAATGACTACATTTTCATTTTTGTTTATTAGGGCAAGTTCTTCTTTTGTACTGACAGCTCTAAACAGACTGAGGCAGAGTGCAGGTAAGATGTTCTTATGTGCATTTTCATGGAGACTGTTTTGTCAGATTTTCTCTCCTGAGTGCCGACTGCAAACGTGTGAATACACACTATGTACCAACATCTGTATTTACAGGGGTTCCTACATCATGTACAAGGACGGTGACGTGGGGAAACCTGAAAGAGCCCAGAGACACTGGGAGAACAGTGACTTTAATTTTGATGATGTCCTCCAAGGCATGATGGCTCTGTTTGCTGTGTCCACCTTTGAGGGCTGGCCAGGGTAAGCATCCACATCCAAATACAATCTACAGTATTACACAGAGAATGATGCAATACTATCACAATACATTTTCCACAGTAACATGATGCAAGACAGTACAAGAAAGAATAGGAGAAAAAAAAGCAAGACTTTTTAAAGTACTGCATTGTGGTGTCAATTTTCATAAACATTTTCATAATTTCTTCAGTTATGTAAAAAATTATCCTAGCTGAATTTCTCTTACACATATACCTAAATTTAATGTGGCATTACTGAATCAAGTGTAGAAGTAGAGACTGCTGAGTGCAATTATCAGGGGAATCTGTTTAGTAACTGCATCTTTTAGTAAATATAGTGATATTTACTGACAATATTATACAGTGCTTAATATTTCCATATCAGCATTTTGTCCCATGCACATGTAATACAAGGATAAGCTTGATTATAACTATGTTTCCTGTTTCATCAGGTTACTGTACCGTGCCATAGATTCTCACGCTGAGGATGTTGGACCCATCTACAACTACCGCGTGGTCATTTCCATCTTCTTCATCATCTACATCATCATAATTGCCTTCTTCATGATGAACATCTTCGTCGGTTTCGTCATCGTTACATTCCAGGAGCAAGGAGAGCAAGAGTACAAAAACTGTGAACTGGACAAGAACCAGGTAATGTTTGTCTGCTTCATACTAGTCGCAGCTTAAAATGTACGCAGCAGTTACATACTTCAGATCAGGATGAGATGAACATAGACATCCATTATGACGTGTTCAGGTAACAGTGGAAGATACAGAGTGACTTTGCTGTTTTGAGTGCGAAAGTCACTTTGTGACTCTCCAAAAGCACAAGGGAGAGGGAATAGAAGCAAGGGAGTAGGGTTGAGATGTGGGTGAATGTGGAGAGGATGAACATGAGGTTTAGGGGCTGAACTGCTTCAGGAGTCCAGCCAGGAGGGAGCAACAGTAGTTAGAAAGAAGATGACTAAATCTTAAAGAAGAGAGGCCAAGTCCCTGCAGCTGTGTTCTCCTGATGAGCTTGAGCATGGAAATGCAGAGTAGAGAGGAAAAAGCTTTTCTGACTGCCAACAGACAGCTCTACGCTTTTCTTCTTTGATTGTCTGGGCACAAGAGACTGTTGAATGGCACAACACACCGTCAGACAAGCCTTAATGTGAAATATCAGGGTTATTGCATGCTCACATGTTTTGTGTGTATTACAGCGTCAGTGTGTGGAGTATGCCCTGAAGGCGCGCCCACTGCGCCGCTACATCCCCAAGAACCCCTACCAGTACAAGGTGTGGTATGTGGTCAACTCCACCTACTTTGAGTACCTGATGTTCACACTCATCCTTCTCAACACCATCTGTCTGGCCATGCAGGTAATTCACAAACACACACAACTGACAGATGGCTGAAAAAAAACCACATACATAGTTTTTTTTCTTTTTTCTGCAAGACACTTCCAATTCCTATCAAATGCCAGCATTGTTGGAGTGTCTTTGCTATCTCCCTTTACAGCACCATGGGCAGACCAAAAACTTCAATGATGCCATGAACATTCTCAATATGCTCTTCACTGGACTCTTCACTGTGGAGATGATCCTTAAACTGATCGCCTTCAAACCCAGGGTAGGTCCACTCTCTTCATCTGTGATGACAGGACAAGGAGAAAATGAAAAGAAGAGAAAAAAAAAGATAGCACCAGATAAACAGTTTAACAATTATTATTAGTAATATTGATTCAGTGATAAATAGAATAGAATTTAATAGATTGGAATTGAATGGTATTATATTTACAGTTATTGCTAATACTGTAACTGCTTACCACTGTTTTGTTTGTGAATTTTGTATTCCTAATCCACATCTCATTTCCTCCAGATGATTATTGTGGTATTATGATTTGTAAAGATGATTAGTGAAGGGCTTCATGTGGATTTTAATCTCCCTGCTCCCTTGTGTCACTCTTGCTATGTTGCGAACAGCGTGGGTTTATTGGTCCAATCAGAGAACTTCCTGGTGCATGAGCTATTTAAACAGTAGCAGATGGGAAGGATCTGCATATTACAGCAGGAAACACAAGATAAATCATGGATGTTATCAAAATGAAAAATAGAATTAAGTTTTGCTTCAAAAAATATTATATTGAGCATGTGTTTTAACACCACTGAATCCGTCTAGTTTTTTTTAAATTGACATGAACTGAAAAATATGGACGTGAAATCTACTCAAGGTCATCAGATCTAAACCATCCAAAATTATGAATCCAGAGTATCCAGGGTTTAAAAAGAAAGTATATTTAACTTTTTCTTTATCAGTGCAGTTTCATACTGTACTGATGAAAATAGAGAATATAATTCAAAACTGGTCTGTGTTTTATAGCACAGTTTCTCTAACATCTAATTAAAATGTATTAGTTTTGTTTTTCTCATTAGTTTGTAGTCTTGGTTTAAAATTGGCCCATTATTAAGAAAAATGTGTGATGCATATCTTATAATGACTTTTCAAAACTAATTATCTACTCGGCAACATTAGAAAATAAACAGACCTTTTCTTCTACTTTTATGTATTTTGTTTGTTTAATAAGTTAAAGTGCACTAACATCTTCCACAGATGAAACGTTACTTTGTTTTATTTTACAAATGGTGGGAAAGTAAGGGGTTGTCTGTTGTCTCTGATTTGATTTTCTGATTAATAATGTCTCTTACAATGAAGAACATCTCTCTTTAACACTTTTACTTCTCAGATATTAAAGCTGCCACAAAGGAAGTCCACATTTCCGACCAGAACAAAATTCAAACTCATGTCTTTAACTTTTCAACAGGTTCCAGAGCCTCTCCCATTTGGAAACCCACAACATAATTCCATGGATTTCCTAATGTTATATTATTTACTGTTTCTGTTTGTGCTGCATGCCTCTGACTATCCGAGCACACTGTGAAAAAGACATGATTTTTATTCCTCTGTACTATGTGCTTCTGTTATAGATGGACTGTGGGGTGTGGTATGGTGTACATTTGGATTAGCATTTTGATCATAACACTCAACTTATGATTCACTAATATTAAACTAAGATCCCATTAAACCTGAGAACAATATCATTAAGGCCACAGATGCCTTTTACATAATGAAGGTTTTGATTCTTCTACATTAATTCTATCAATCTTCTTCTAACATCCCTCTTTATCAGTTTTAGTTTAGGTCCATATCAGGATAATGGAAAATATAACTAACATGTTTATGGCCAGAGTAAAGTATGATGCGCACAAAAGCTAAAAGGTCATGCTTCATTATCCAGACTGTCATCATTATTTCCCTTCTTCAACATCCCCAACCAGCTTCAGGCACACTAACAGGCATCTCAGGTCTTGTTACTGAACATTAGTGCTAACATGGGAGCATCATTATCCACAGAAAGTGAGATTTAGACTGTGCTTTCTGAATTTTTAATGAGCAAGTCATAATTTAGTTTACAGTATTCAGGAATGTTACTGAAAATACTTGTACGACAGGTCGCTTATAATGTCCTTGTCGTATCGTACCTTAAAGGCACTCAAGTGTACGCATACTTTGTGTCTTCCAGCATCTACACAATTAAACAACACAAGTCCAGGTTTATTGTAACTCTTTCTACACTTTCTCTATCATCACATTTCAGTATTTACCCATCTAAAAAATACTGTTTTGGCCTGGAGCTATGTTGCAGCTTTTAATAAATACTCACTTTGTACCACTGCTGGTAATAAATTACCCTCAATAGGTTAAGTAAACAAAGTGGGCTTTCAGGATAATCACCGCCACAGCATTGCACAATGGCCTCAAGATGCAGGTTATTTATATGTTTATATCCTGAACGGAACAGGAAATTCAGCTGCAAATGATGAACAGACTACACAAAGAAAAACAGTTAAAGGTGGAGTAAGTGATTCTAATCTAATGCAGTTTTGTCAAAATGCAGTGTTTGTACACAGTCCTGGCTTTGTAAATGGGAATAAAGCAGAGCGATCCAGACAGCACGATTCCACTCAGCCACTCGTCATCGAACACAGGACAGGGGGAATGAAAGGACAGGGGGCGGAGCTTATGAAGGAACACTGAATGGAGGGGTGTGTTTGTTTGTCTGTTTGAGTTCTAGCATCAACTGTGTTTCTCAGGGTTCGCTTACTCCACCTTGAACTCTACTCATTAAACTTAGAACTAAAATGTGTCTTTAATGTCCCGGTTCATCAAGCATAACTAAATTTATCTGCATCCTGTGCACTGACCAAACTCATACCACCTTAATAGGGCTGCGAAGTGGCAGCAGATGTTGTTTGCCATCTAACCTGCCTTTCTTACCCTCCTCCTCCTCCTCCTCCTCCTCCTCTTGCTCACCTCATCCTGTATAGGGATACTTTAGTGATCCCTGGAATGTGTTTGATTTCCTCATCGTAATTGGCAGCATAATAGACGTCATTCTCAGTGAGATCAACGTAAGTATGATGCCCACTCTCACTCTCCTTGCCTCTTCTCCTCTCTCTGTCTTGTGAGCTTTCCTTTCTGCTTCTCTTACTTGTAAATCTTTCATTCCTTCTTGTTGCTATTCTGTGTCAGTCTGTATTCTCTCCATCCTTTTCTGCTTTGTCGGATCTTTCTCCTCCTCCTCCTCCTCCTCTTCCTCCATCCCCAACTCCAAGATGGCCACTGCTGCTCAGGGGCCACAAGCATCTCTGAATGAGAACCAGCTTCTACCTGGGTTTCATTAAAAAAAAAAAAAAAAGAAAGAAAAATAGAGGCAACAGAGGCAGGGTTTAGCTTTGAAAGCAATGGTTTTCTGTCTTGCATCCTCAAAAGGCGCTAGGTTCTTCTCTCCTAACACGCTTTTAAAATGTCTGTCTTTTTTCTTTTTTTCTTTTCTTTTTTTTTTTTTACTTTTTGACAGACTGTGACATGTCCTCAGGTTTAATCCCCTAACTAACTGAACTAACTCACTGACCAATCACAAACAGCCTTACATACCTTGTCATTTCCGACTGCAGCAAAGGGGACGTTTTTTTGTTGTGATTTTGTTGCGATATGTTCTTTACTGTTGTTCTTGTAAACATTTTCCTTTCATGGACAAGCATGACTGATTGCTACTGCTCTTCCTCTGCTGTTCATCTCTTCCAGACTGCCCCCTCTTTTCTTTTTTGCCATTTAATTTTGTTGATTCTTTCCCTCTTTCCTCCAACTAAAATATCCAGTGGTCATGTATATAATGGTTTTTATCTTATTTTTCTCCTCTCTCCTTTAATTTGTTTTACCATTTTTACATGTCTTATGTTCTGTCCTTTTTTTCTATTCTTTTTCTGTTCTTTCCACCCATATGCAGCATTATTTTGTTGATGCATGGAACACATTTGATGCCTTGATAGTTGTGGGTAGCATTGTTGACATAGCGATCACTGAAGTTAACGTAAGTAGTCCAACTCCCTCCCTCCCTTCCTGCCTGCCTGTACTACCATTCCCACACACACAAACAGACCGAGTGCTGATACCATCTCGCATGCTTTCAAATGATTAGGAAACTTCAGCTGCATGAGATTTGGACTAAAGCAAGGCCTGATGATGTCTGGAAGTAAGAACAGCCAGATGTAGAGCAATTGAGCCTAAATGAAATGTTGCATTTGAAAACTTTATTCACGAGACATAAATATGCCCTGTTTCTTTGAACATGTATTCCTTATACTATGTTACAGTATGTTTGACATTTCTGTACTTTTAGCATCATAGTTTAATTTATAATCATATGTCAGCTGTTTGGAACCTTACACTATACTTGTTCCATCTTCCAGTTTGATAAATTAGTGTAACTTATGTATAAATGACAAACAATAGAAGCTGCAACGCAGCTTCATTCCAATTTGTTTTCCCCCACGGCTTCTCTCTCTTCACTTTTTTCTTCAGCACTATAGTGAGGCTGCAAACAACTTTATTTACCTAATTTTACCAGTATTTTGAATGGATTTTCATATATTTGAAACTGCTTTCGATAGGTATTCACACCTCGGTCTGCTGAGCATCAATAGCATCTTAAACTATTGCATTTGTCAATAGAACCTATTGCATTGTCTCAGCATTTGGTTTGGTTTCACATCTTGACCTTTTATCATTGTCACAGGGGATTGTGTCCATTCCCCTGGCATGATGGACACTGTATAGCATGACAGATATAAAGGTGGTATATCCAGGCCTGGTACTGTGTGCCACTCATGGTATTTCAGAAGAAATAACCAGCAACAGGCTGATTTTCTGGGATTCATTTTTAAACAATGGTGTTTTGACCCAAAGGTTTTGAAATTCATAAATCACCAGGGAAACTTTCAATTCAGATGAGAAAAATACAAGTTGCAGTTAGGGATTTTTTTTTGTGTGTCCAGCAATAGCAATGTGAAGACATGGGGAACAATTTGATCCATAAATGGATTTACTCAGGACCCGTAAAATTTATGTAAATGTATGTATGAATTCATTTATTATCAACGTGGAGGCCCTATGGTCAACAGTGGCGCTGAATAAGAATGAATATCCCAAACACAAGTCAAATGTTGAGTGTCTTTTGTATTTACACTTCAGGGATAATTGGTGTTTTATTCATGTGATATTCAAAGTGGTCTTTGGCAGGAGAAGAGTCTGAGAGCCATGCAAAGCGATAAAGTGCAGCTGGACAGAACTGGGCTGTGCTTCGCATTAGAACAGGCTAAGTTTTTCTATTTGTGCTGATTTGTTAGAGGAGCTGATCATACTATACTGTGATCTGATCTACAGAATGACCAAATACCAGAACAGAAAAGTTGATTAAAACATGATTAAAACATCTTCTTTATGCTGTGGATCACAGATTTTCTATAAGTTTACACCATCCATTAACAAAAATACACATCTCCTTGCTTTGTATTACATATACTGTGATTGTAGTACACATGTACAACCTAACGCTAAAACGACTCATTTTTCATCTCTCTGTGGAACATCTTTGAAAAGCCTTAGTGTTAATTTAGATGATTGTGTTTTCATCTAACTATCTACACCAAGCCCTAAAGGATTTAAATTTAACCCTTTTTTTAACTCAGGTTTAAACTATGAGAGAATTAGCATCAATTATATGCTAGTATATATACTGGTATAGGTTTAATCAAAGTCCTCTCACACCCTTGACTGTAAGCATGGTGGTACTTTGAGGACATGAAGCAAGAAAAGGAAATGCACATATGTTCCCCTGTGGTGAAATGCAGTGTGTTTCACCTCAGACAGAACTGGCCAGGCATACAAATAAGGTTAGTGTATCCCAGGGGTTTAAGAGTCTGGCTTTTGTTTTCATGCCTCTAGAAAGGGAATCCATTTGTCCCCATGAGAGACTGACAAACTGTTTAGAAATGACAACAGATAATTTCCAAATGGTGCTTGGATATTGTATGTTTTATTCAGTTTTTTTACAACGTAGTCACTGCAGGAATTTGATCTCAGTGGAATCCTTAAAGTGTCCTGCTGTGAGCCTAAAGAAAAGCTTGTATTCATAACTTATAGGTATATAGATTTACAGGGAAGGCTGTTAGAGCAAAGTAGATGTGATTTAGATACCACATCCTCCTTTATAGTCACCAGGCCAGAGATATCCATCTTTGTCATCTATACAAGTCACTGATGTCGCACTTTATACTTTGGTTTGGAGTTTGCCTTTGTTTTGGTTTGATTGATTGGTTTGCTGTTCTTTCTGAATGACTCATAATTTTCTTGTCTTACTTCTAACCTAAAGGCATGCCCCAAGTCTGTTTTTCTTCTTTTGTGGTGATCTTTAATGATTTGGGTGATGAGATACCCAAGCTACCTTTCTTTTTCCTTTTTTAAGAAACCCTCCGCACCACAAATCCTGTGAGAACTCTTGCCTGTTTTTGAAGTGGGACCCGGTGACTTACATTTTAAATTTTAGTCTGTGATTGCATTTCATCAGACAGTAAAGCACAAGTGAATGCTTTTTAACGTACTGAGCAATGCAATTAGAAACTAATAGTAGCAGCCTGCCAAAAGATTTCTCTCTTTCATTGCATTGCTAAGTGCAGGGAGAAGTGCAGTTACAGGCCAGCTTTTAAAATGTTATCACTTTTCCTTCAGTTAATATTAAATAGCTAACATATCTTGTTTGAGTGCACCCACTATGCTGCGCTGTTGGGTGCTTGTTGATTTAGATTAGCTGCCCTTTTTGTGGACTCTGAATCAGAAAAACTTTTTTAATCCTGAGTCTCTAATTCCTCCCAGCGGGTGCTTCTTAAATCTTATGTTTCTTTTACACTTTTGGTTTTGGTTTGAGTAGAAGTAGTGTGAACAGATTGGTAGTGGATTGCTCTGAGCGGTGTCTTGCAGATGATGCCAGTATGGACTGCATTTCTTTTTCTCTCTCTTGGGAATGCCTCCTCTTCGGCTCTTTCTCACTGCCCTCTTACCTCCTTCAGTTCTCTTAACTCTTCTGTTATGAATGTTTATCTCTCTCTCTTTCTCTGTCCTCTTCTTCGTTGGTGTATGGTGCAGCTTGCTCACCTAAAACGCAAGCTGGGTAACATGGGTCTCTCAGGGTTTGTTTTTGATGCAAGACATAAACAAAGATGATATAAAGTTAAATGTAATTGTTAAACCTAATACATTACACATTACAGTTTAAAAAGCTTGCAACAGATGACTCATAAATAAGAACTGAAGTAGAAGCAGCACTCTGACACACAAAAAAAACAAGTCTAAGGAAACCCATGTTACCTGTTGAAGTGATGAAGTCATTTCTTGGAAAAAAAAACAAAACAAAAACAAAAACATGTGGATTGTGAGAAAGCAGTTCAAGGTGAATTTCGCCACTAAGAAATTAGATGATCTGGCAACTATTCACATCTGCACTACTGTTTAACCTGATAGGGCTGGGAATTTTGTTAGTTTTTGTTAAAATGATGCTTGTTCTTAGCTCCTCTAGGGCCAAAAATTCACTGTAGATTTAAAAAATTTGTTTCGTGTTGGTTCATGATGAGATATTTAATGAGGAATGATTTGAGTCTGATTTGATTCTGGTTGCAAAAATTGAAGCAGATTTAGACTTAAATTATATTTAAATTGACCCAGTTGGCCCTTTGAATAATTAACTCACATAAAAATACACAGTCTTTCAGTAGTTGATAAAGTTCAATAATGCCAGTGTACTTCCCTGGATTCCTCCTTCCTACCTTCCCAAAAATCTTCCCTACTCATCCTCCTCTACCCCCTCCCCTTCTTCCTTAACTTGCTCCTTTGACCTTCCCTCAATACATTTTTTTCTTATCTGATGTGTTTACACATACAGACATGCACATACTCTTTTCAACCCCAACTCGTCTCATTGTTCACTTTAACCCAGGCTGATCAGAGTATGTGTGGGTGTACTGGTCATTACTGTGAATACTCGATATAAGAGTATATCCTGTAGTATCCACTTTAGTAGTGTTTAATGTGTTACATCCTTAGTCTATGTGGCCATAAAGATGTGTGTGTGGCCCTGTTAAAATTCCTTTTAAATGCATCATTAGTTCCTTTTCAGTCGATTGACTCAATACAACACATGTACTATGGGACATCACACCCTCGTGTGGCCTGGCTAAAGACACCTTTATTCACGCCTGAAAAGGCAGATGACATGTGTGACGTACGTGCAGGAGGGCTTCACCTATTTAACCACACACAGTCATCTCTCATTTCTTACGCTCTTCACCTCACTGATAACACCTCCTCCAAGTATGGCTAGCTAGCCGCTGCTAGTTGGCTCAGAGTCCAAAATAGCTACTGCTTGCTCAAAGTTAGTTCACCTGCCCCTGTTGGTGTTAGCCATAGGGATACACCAATAGCACTTTTTTCCAGACCAAGTACAAGTACTTCCATTTGAGTACTTGCCGATACCGAGTACTGATACAAGTACTTAATAGTACAGTTACAGTTCTTAGTTCCTTGTGAAAATGTGCTTCATTGCCGTTGTCATTAGTCTGACTGGAACAAAGTGCTGCTATTGACATTTAATGGATTGGAATGAGCGTTTATCAATCAATCCACCAGAGAGCACTACTCTTAATTAACCATATTGGACAAATACCATGAAGAAAAGTAAAGTTTTTTGAGAAGAAGAAGAAGAAAGTCAGTAATAACAAACATGGAGATGACAGAGGTATTGGTGCAGTTGTATCAGAGTATTTTTACGTGTACTCACACTCAGACCCAACACCGATACCAGTATCAGGTATTGGTGCATCCCTAGTTAGCCACCACTAGCCGTCTGGTTAGTGCAGCTGCCCATGGAGCACTAATTTTGAGTGATGAGCACCAGATCCAAGTCAGCAAAGTCGAAGTCTTCTGTTTGCCCTTGTCCTCAGGGGTGTGGCTTTCTGGTCAAAGTCCCCATTGGTAGCTGGACAGACCAGATGGAGGTCGTAAGATTGGTTGGGCGAGATTGAACTGGGGTCCTATGAGCACGCTGCTAAGCTGTAGTTTGGGCAGTGCCTAGCCCAGGATAATGATTACGTGCTTCACATCAAATTGGACATCCACGGGTTGTCAGAGGGTGAGCATGATATTCTATTGTCTCCTCAATATGCCACCACTACTGCAACAGCTGTCCAGGCTGACACCTCCTTTTTTCCCTGTGCGGTTGTGCCACAGAGAGTTGGAGGGGGCTGAGCATTGCCTCCCCTGGCTCAGAAGATGTCTTGGTTAGTGGGTTTTTCCTGCCCCACAAACCGATTAAGAAGATTAAGAACTGCCAGCCAATGTTCCCAGTCTTTAATTCTGAGCTCACCTCATCATGGAACAAACCACTGTCTACTCTAATCACAGTGCCCAGCTATGAACAATATATGAACCAGGAAGGAGCTGAGAAGACCAGTTTGAGGGGTCTTCCACCTGTGGAACCATTCCTGGCAGCATATCTGTCCCTGTCAGGGTGTGGGTGGTTCCCCGACTCTCCTGTCTAAGCACTGCAGGTTCTTCACCTCACAGCTGGACAAAATTTACCTTGGTCAGAGCAGTGCTGGTCATGCCCTGAGCTCTGTCACTGTGCTCCAGGCATACCAGGGCATGTGTCTAGTGGAGCTCGGCTCATTGGTCTCCTCCAGTAGTTCTCTGGCTCCTCTCCTGTCATGCTGTGCCACACTCTCCCTGGGTGCAGGGATTGCATCTACACTGGTGGCACAGAGACACCTGTGGCTAACACTATCCAACATTCTGGACAGGGTCAGAGTGGTTTGCCTGGATCAGCCTGTGTCAGATGACAGTCTGTTCGGGCAGTCACTTGACGCTATGCAGCTCAAGTTTGAATCTGTACCCAAGCTGCCGGGAAACCCTGTGGAACTAGTACACTCCCTCAACAGGCCTGCACAATCTCTGAGTTTGGACTCTCAGCTGGTGAGGCCTCAAAACCAAGGTCAAGTCCCACGCCAGTCAGCCTGGAGCAGGGGCCCATAGGAGGAAGAAATGTCATTCCTCCTAGCCCTCAGCCTAAATGGCGAGGGCCCTCAACAGCTCGTAGATACTGCTGCCCCTCGGGTTATAGGCCCCAATTTGGGTTTGCTAAATGTTTCTCAGGTGACCACATTTTATGTTCGCCCCTCTGTTCAACGTTCACATGTTGGAAATGCTCCCATGTTGGAAACAATAAAAACAGTTTTTGTTCAACTAAATGCATGTGAAATAAATCAGGACAAACAGGGGGGCTTGTTCAGCAGAGGGCGACATTCCCCCTCGTCTGATTCAGCAGTTCAGCTCCCTCAGTGCGCATGAACTCTTCCTCCTTGGGTCACAGCTACCATTCCTAAGATTTAACAGCTACAGTTCCAGATCAGGCCACCCTGTTTTCTTTCCATGGTGAACACTACTATTGAAGATGAAGCGGTGCTGAGGGGCAAATAAACACTTTGCTGAAGAAGAAAGCGATATAAGTAGTTCCCCATTCAGAGATGGACAAAGGTTGGAACAGCTCTTACTTTGTTTTTCCAAAAAAAGGGGAGGCTTCGTCCCATCCTGGACCTGTGAGTATTAAACAAATATCAACGAATTTACAAGTTCAAAATGGGTCCTCTTGTGAGAGAATGGAGGCTGCACCCAGCAGTAGTAACTCAGATATGCGAGTGGTTTGGCAGGGTGGAAGTGGACCTCTGTGACACCAGAGCAAACACACACTGCTGTCTGTTTTTTCCCTGACAGACCAAACTGCATCTCTGGGAATGGATGCACTAGCTCATCTGTGGCTCAACACCTTCCTGTATGTGTTTCCTCCAGTAGAAATGATACTTCCAGTCTTGGAGAGGGTGTGGCAGCTGGGACTGTCCTTAATTATGGTGGTTCCCAGATGGCTGACGAAGTCATGGTATGCAGACATAATCGTCCTTTTGGCAGTGAGACGGTGGCCACTCCCTCTACACAGGGACCTCGTCTCTCAAGCAAGGTGGAAATGCTTCATCCCAGACTGGAGCTGTGGAAGCTGCATGCCTACCTGCTGAAAGATCAAATTTAACAGTCAGTTGTCTTCCCCCCAGTGTGATGGCTACAATACAAAGTGCTTAGGGCGTCATCCACCAGAGTCCTGTATGCCTGCAAATGGCGTGTGGTTGAATGGTGGCATCAAGAATGGAGTGTACTGTGGTTTCAGTGCTCTATTGTGGATGACATTCATTCAGGAGCTGTTGGAGGAGGGCCTTGCCTTTTTTACAATAAAAGTTTATCTAGTGGCCATAACAACTTGTCGTATTGGTTTTGATGGAGTAACGCCAGGCTCCCACCAGTATTCCCTCATGGGACCTGGTGTTGGTACTCGAGGCCCTATGTGATCCTTTATTTGAGCTGATTGAGTCTAGAGATTTGAAATTCCTTTCATACAAGACTGCATTGCTTCTGGCTCTGACTTCTGCAAAATGAGTGGGTGACCTTCATGCCTTGTCAGCGCATCCCTCCCGTACACAAGTCTCCTTAGATGGGTTGAGGGTTATATTTTGTCCAAATGCAACATATTTGCCCAAGGTTATCCCTGAGGACTACAGCTCCATGGCTTTTGAGCTTTTGAGTTTCTGCCCCCATCCTTTATCTTTGGAGGAGCAGAAAAGGTTGCATTCCCTGTGCCCAGTGTGTCCACCACCAGCCTACTTAGATTGCACTGGGCCTGTGTGTCTGTGTGATCAGTTGTTTGTCTGCTTTGCCAATCCAGCCAGGGGTAAAGCCTTGTCTAAGCAGCACCTCTCTCACTGGATTGTGGAGGCTATCTCCCTTGTGTACAACAGCAATGGCCTCTCATTGCTGCAGGGCGTGAGGGCACATTCCACCCGAGGCATGGTGACATCTTGGGCTCTCTTCAGAGGGACATCTCTTAGTGAGATCCACTCTGCAGCAAGTTGGGCATCGCTGCACACTTTTGTTCAGTTGTACTATTTGGTTGTGACAGCCCCTTCAGTGGCACACACTGTCTTATCTACTTGGTCTACTATGCACTAAGGTGCTGGCGATCAACGCCTGTTCGGTAGCTGCTCTGCGGGGCGTGAATGCATGTCCCATCGTGCATGTGTTGTACCAAGTGAATCGACTGAAAGGGAACAAACAGTTATGTCTATAACTTCTGTTCCCTGAGGGAGAGGAACAATGTACAACACTTTGTTGCCCTGCCACACCACCATGCTCAGTGAAGAGTAGCTATCAAACTGAGGGATGACTGTTTGATGGTGGTTAAATAAGTGAGGCCCCGCCTGGACGTATGTCACACAGGTCATCTGCCTTTCGAGGTTTGAATAAAGGTGTCTTCAGCCAGGCCACACAAGGGTGCAATGTCCCATCATACATGTGTTGTACCTCGTTCCTCTCCCTCAGGGAACACAAGTTATAGAAATAACTGTTCGTTTTCTTCTCTATTTTCCACTCTTTTCCTTCTTTGGTCCTATTTTCCTCTTTATGCCTTCCTTCCTATGAACTTTCTTTCCCCTTTCCTATTCCTGCACCTAAAGTTAATCTTAATAGATTCTATCTCTAGTTGTGCCCTGTCAGGTCTTTTTTATTTAAGATTGAGGGTAATGATGCATGGAAATTGTGCTAGGGCATTTTAACAGGGTCAGTACCAAAGCAGAATGAACAGCTCTTGAGTCATAGATTAAATTAGTAGTTAATCTATCACTCTATCCGTATAAGCCTTTGCAGTACCAGGGGTCACCTGTGAGTGTAACCCTACATATGCTATCGTTGTGCATCTCAGTGTTACCTAGTTACAACCTTCTATTTCCAAAAGCATTTTAAATCATTTTTAATAAATTGATGTTAATGCCTTGTCTTTCTTGATGTTGAAGTAACATATAATAATCATAGATTTTTCATTTCACAAGGTGCATGTGATTACTATTGTTACGTCAACTTGCAATCTGAATAACACATCTTCAAAATAGGCATTATCTTTATATGCCCAAGATGCTTTTAGGAAATATAACCCAAGTATAGATAAATCTTCAACCACTGTTACTGTACTGTATCTTCAGCTGGCAGAAAGAAAAACAGACAGTGACAGAGGCGCCACCCTACCCCCTAAACACACATACACACTCATCAAACATACACTCATCATACACACAAATCCTTGGTGTCAAAGGATGACCTTATACATAAATGTTGCACATGCACACGTACACAGTTGTCACTCTTCCCCTCTGCAGTTGACCCAGACTGTCATTCATTATTTTTGCCCTTAAGGCATTGGGCAGCAATTTCTCAATATTTTTTCAATCCCTACAAGTTTCAGTCTCTGAGTACTTTGATAATAAGTGATTCAGCTTCATGTGGCCCACACACACACAGAAGTCAGTACCAGTGCATGTAGTATATAGGCAGTGATATCTGGATTCACTTGCTGGTCTGGATGAAATTGTCTTCATCTTTTGGAATGGTCTATTTTGAGACTTCGCTCTGACTTACCTGGTGAAAAATCATCATAACTTTACATATAAAAACACCTACATAACATACATGTACAGTGATACAAATACATGCACACATGCCAAGGCGCTCCTCTGGTGCTGATCTATGTTGCCTTTCCTTAAAGCCAGCTGACTCCTCCTCGTCTTCGTCCTCCTCCTCTTCGTCCTCCTCCTCCTCCTCTTCCTCCTCTCACCCCCCTGTGGTAAGGCCAATGGTACGCTCCGACGGTAACCTCGTCCGCCTCCCTTCCTCCTCCACCATCCCTACATTCCTTCATCCTTCCATCCCTCCTTCTACCGCATCATCCAGGGTATGATCCAAAACTTTTGGCTTGTCACCTCTCTTCTGTTGCTCCCGCTGTCATCTTCTGCAGCATGCCCAGAGTTCTATTTGTGTAGCCGTTGTTTGTACTTTTACATGTTTATATATGTGTGTATGGTGAAGGACACTGCATTGTGCAGGTCTAGTATAACTGTAGTCTTCTGACTTTCCTTGAGTAGCTATTGTTGTTGCCATGGCACCTGCTGCCCCCACCTCCCCCATGGCTTGCAACTTGCTCCCCTTTCCCTTTTGGGTGTGGTACTTTAGTGCTTCTTCATTGGTCCAAGCCATTATAGTCACGCTATCACCCTATTTCTGTTCCCTTCACTCTTCACCTGCCTCCAATGTTCTTGTCTGTCTGTCTGTCTATCTATCTATCTATCTATCTATCTATCTATCTATCTATCTATCTATCTATCTATCTATCT
>JAQQZY010135119.1:0-21352 GCA_030068375.1 Ostorhinchus rueppellii | reverse complement strand
CTACACATTTGCTACACTCTGGCTGACTCAGAAATGAGGCCCAATGTCCAAAAAACCGGAGTGTCACTTTAAAAAAACATTACAGGTGACTACCTCAGTAGTAACAAAAGCAAAATGTGGCTTTTTTGAAGAATCTAAAATATAAACCATGCTTTGAGTTACATCACACTTTTTTGTAACTACATAATTCTATATGTGCACATTGATAGTTTTGACACCTTCAGTGAGAATCTACAATGTAAATAGTCATGAAAATAAAGAAAAACAGGTGATCCAAACTTTTGACTGGTAGTAGAAGTGAAGGGCTAACTGACAGAAAGAAATGACTTCTTTTAATGTAGTATAATATGTGCACATGTTGTATCAAAAATAAATTGTATAACCTGATATGGATACAGTATAAAATCACTGTTAATGATTCCAGATGCAAATGATCTAAATGGAACACTAAAAATATGATAGAATCCTTACTGAGTTTCTTACGTATTTTAATATATATTTAATAATGACTTTTACGCATTGTAAGAGTAAACAAAATAATCCAATTGCTGAAAATGAGTCAAGGTGTAGCTGTGGAAAAATCAGGTAATGTGTGGCGAATACTGCACAACGGAAACGCTAATGTGCTCTGCAAAAAAAAAAAAAAAAAAAGTTTGATGAAGATTCACGATACAGTCCAAGTAGCTTTAAATAAGTTATACATATAAGCCGCTCTGTGCCCACGTCTTAAGTTTGTTGGCAGCCGTTTTTTGTTTTTATCAGCCTGACTCTTTACAGTACGCCGCTGCTGTTTGTGTTTAGTCAAACTTTAAGCATGAGAGTCGGAAAATTCGCACTAGAGCCCCTCATGGTATAAATGTATGCACTCGTGATGCACTCGAGTTAAAACTGTGGGTAAATTGTGAACAAGCGGGGCTACGGTTGAAAGACTTTTAATTTCATATTCAACCTCTGACAAAAACATACAGACTCTTGAAAAATAAAAGTACACACATATTACACTCATGTTCTCTGGCCTCTATTCTCAATGAATGCGGATGGAAGGGGACATTGGTAGGAACAACGTACGCCTTTTCTGTTACAACCATAAGCACTCTGCACTAAAGGATGATATTTTTCAGTTTTTATTGTTGCAGGAATGAGTACTAAAATAGCTCATACCATATGTGTTGTTGTTTGCGTCCAACTCATCAGAGAGATTTGATCATCAAGACTCTCATTAGAGTTCAGACGCTTTTTCTCAAGGGTGCAGCAGTTTTGTATTATGCTGGCAGACTGGCCTTCAATTAGAGGGTCCAGATAGAGGCTCCGGTCTGGGCCAGCCTTCACCACGCTGATGCGTCCGTGTGCAGGACTGTGTGTGCTCACCAGCATCAGTAGATCTGTAGCTAAACCAGCTCAGAAGGCGGTGAACTGAAAAATCGAGTTTCCCAACAGGCTGGGAGTATTTCTATATTATAGTTTCTCTGTTAGGTGAGAAGCCTGCTGTCAGCATCACGTAGCCAAAAAACACAGTCAGTAATGGAGTAAACAAAGGAAACTGCCAACAATGGAGATGATAGTGTGCTGCATGATGGCTCTCAGCCAAAGTGGACGCAGCGGACTCCCCACTTAGCACTTCTCCTCATTAACTCCTCATGGTGTATATCTCTTAAATGTGTATTCGTTGCACAAGAACAACCTCCAGCAGAGCCTTGATGTGCAAATGCCGTTTTCATGCCGCATCCAGCAGGGTCCTACCGTGTGTGTGTGTGTGTGTGTGTGTGTGTGTGAGCAACAATTGGCCACTTCTCCTGAATAAATATTGAAGGTTTTGAGGTGATTTCTTTTGGAGACTTAGTGAGCTATGAGTCTTCTTTTTTAAGCTACTTTTCTCTAAATCCGTTAAGATGGCTCTAAAACTTTTAGGTGTGTAGAGGAGTACTTGGGGCAGGATGGGGAGGGGTTAGATGATCCGTTCAGGATCATGGAGGAGAAGCAGCAATTGGATTTATGTGAGACTGATCTTTCTTGGTTGTTTATTTTGCGCTGTCATTTTTAAATATAATTGCCCTTTATTTCTCCTCCATTTCTTCCCATCCCATCTATCCTCCCATCTTCTCTGCTTTTCCATCAATCCCTCCTCCTCTGCTCCGTTTCTGCCTCTTCTCTTCTTGCTTGTGTATTTTTCTGCTCTGCCTTCAGGGCTTTGTTCCTAGGTCTGTCCAATAACCCTCATATCACTGATTTACACCTGGACATCAGCAGCTGTGAGGTACGCTCTGTCCGTCAGTGCTTCTTGTAGTTATGTTCACTCATCTCTTCATAGATTAGTGCTTGTGGCTATCCCATCATGCACCGCTCCTCTCCATCTTCCTCTCACAGTTGAGGTCAGCAGGCGCCGGAGTGATCCAGGAGCTGTTTCCTCGAGTTTCATGTGTGGGGACTTTAGACATCTCTGATAATGGTAAGAGCCCTGCATGCACCTGTCTGCAGAAATCTCCATCTGGGCTACAACTATATTGCGTTTTATAGACTAGGAAATGAGGCAGCCAGATATTTACTGTCAGTTTTCTGCGTTTAAATCTGTGAGCGTATCACAAAAATTTGCCACTCAACATTTTCTGAATGTTGTGCTACAAGTGAACTTTCCTTGACCGGACTGAATGGAATGGAATGAAATACTCTGCCTCAAATATCCTAAAAGACTTTCCCAACTGCAAGTCTTTCATATCTCTTTATATTAAAAAACTATTTGAACTCTTGAGCTGCATGAAGAGTAGCCATTGTTGTGGGTAGGAGAGGATAAACAAAAAAATACAAGAACCGATTTAACATTAGTTATAAAAGAAAATCCCAGTATTTGATGCATAACTGGTCTTGAAAGAGCCTACTAGCTAATAAAATTACAAGATCTAAGCAGAATACATATTCTTTGTTGGTTTGGCACCTTTCACATAAAATGACTTTTCTTTTCTTACTCCATAGCTGTTTTTTAAGTGTTTAAAACTGATTAATTTTCTGGTACTGTGGAAGTTACTGCTTTCTTTGCCATCATTACTTCAGTGTGATACAGCCATATATTTTACTTTCTTTCTATCAGCTCAGGATTTAAAAAAAAAAAAAAAAAAAAGAAAACTCCCAGTGGCAGAGACGCAACAATTCATACAACCTCTGCTTTTTCCCCAAAACCAAAAATAAGTTGGAAAAAAATCAACAAAAAAAAAAAAAGAACCGGCGGTGTTACATTGATAGGCACCTCCTACACAAGGCTGCAGTTGTAACACACTTCCCTATAATTGACAGAAAAATAAGCTCCGTTCGCATGAGGAGACACGACATCTTTTTTAATCACAGATATTTCTGCTCCCTGAATGAGGCATTTTTGTCTTCGTTGCTAAAATATCTCGCCATGGTAACCACTTCCTCTTGCAGCATCTTTTATCCTTGAGCTTTTGAAAATCCAAGTGGGTGGGAGTGGGTGGGTGGGATGGGGGGGTGTTTAATTGGGAGTATTTTTGAATTGCAGTGGGCAGTGACACTTTGTTCCAAAAAAGACCAGGAGACAAAAAAAAAAAAAACAACTCGTGAAAGCCAAAAATCTTAGCTGCACATTTTGACTAAATTATGACTTACTTCTACGAGCGCTCACAGACGTACATTTACTGCCGTTCAGAGCTGACTTCTTCCGCATTAATGTGTCAGTTATTGTCTTGACTTGCTGCTTTCCATTATTTGTCTTTGAGATTAAGTTTTATTGCCTTTCAATGAAAAAAAAATCATATTTGTTTTTTTTGTTTGCCTTTTTGATGGGATGCATAAATGAGACTTAAATTGAATTGTGGGAGACTCTGCATACGGTTTTATTGCTTGCTTTGCACTTGGGCTTTAATTATGTGTGTGTGTGTGTGTGTGTGTGTGTGTGTGTGCATGTGTGTTATGTTGTGCGCAGGTCTGGATGCTGATTTGTTGGCCGTCATCCCAGCATTCTCCCGGCACCCATCCCTCAAACACCTGATGCTCGGGAAGAACTTTAACATCAAGGGCAGGTATGGAGCACACAGGAGTACAGCAGTACAGATGGCTGCAAAGATGATACTGATGATGAATGTTTCCCTCTTTTTTTTTTTTTTTTCTGCCTCCTCAGGGTGCTGGATGAAATTCTGCAGAAACTAGTTCATTTGGTGCAAGAGGAAGAGTGTGTGAGTTGGCTTTTGGAACATATTTTACACAGTCGCACACACTCATATTCTCAGTGGCATTCCGCACTGGTTCATGCCCAACACATGCCCGTATTCCCAGATTTGTAGCCGCACATAAAACACACTTGCCACCATTTAAATTGCTGTGTCCTCATTCATGTGCATTTAAGCTCAATCTCCCACCTGCCACACAAACAGGGTGCGAACATGCACACAAGACGTGTTGTCTGTGGGCTTGACGAATGATTCATTTGGTCTCAGTTTATTCCCAAGGCTCCCGAGGCTCTCTCTGCTCTCCCTGCGCTCTGCTCTGTAAATCTAGCATGACAAGTAGCTTACTCAATTATTTACCGCTGTTGATGGTGATAGCTCGCAACTATGGGCTCACACTGCGTATGAAGTAATGCATGCGAGCACACGTCACTACAGAGGCGCAGAGGAGTAAAATAACCATCATTCTAAACAATAGGAGACACTTTTTCAGACTCTGCCTTGTTAGTCAATTCATATAGTGAGTGATTATGTTACACTCTAGAATCCTCTGTGTCTATGTTTTAAAGGTGTTGAACCATTGTACCCTTTAGCAAATGCTCACTAGTGTACGAGTCACAGAAGCTACTAGCACCCAAAGTAAGAAAAGGAGAGCTTCCATCAGACTAAATGATATGCAGGATATTTAAAATACACTGACAGAATTTATACTTTGACTTAATGTGGCAGGGACCACACATCTTTTTTCCATAAGAACCAAGGGTGCGTGACTCTGAATATTGAATCGTTGAATAAATTGGAAGAAATTATCACCATTTCATGTGTGGAAGTCTCAGAAGCAGTTCCAGAATTTATAATAAATAGATTTTTTTTTTTTTTTTTTTACCTGTTCTCCATGAAATTATCAGCCTTATTAAAAATGACTTTCACCTGGATATAATTAGCCCATTCTCTCAGAACGTGTAATGAGCTCCACTGCATGAAGACACAATTTACAATAAATGAGTTCTTCTGTCTAGCAGTAACGCTCAGAAAGATTTTTTTTCCGGAAAAAGTATAAATGGGGGATTGCACGAAGGAAAAAGATGGAGGAATATTTGAAAATAGTGTTTGTAATAATAGCTGAATGAACACATGATACAGTAATTCAGAGTTCGCAGGGGGTCTTAAAAAGTCTTGAATCTACAAATCTGCAATTAATACCTTCGAAAATTCTTTAAAGGTATTAAATTTGATATGGTAGGTCTTAAGTTATCTTCCAGCCGTTCAAATATGACAGTTTATATTGAAATTGGGAACCAATTATGTTTAACTTTGCAGCCCCCAGTGAGAAATGACTCTGAATGGTGGGAATCAAGGCGTTGGAGTAAATGCATACATTCTCATAAATTCATTTTTGCCGGTATGGCTGTGAAACGAGCTGTGAAAATGGCATTAAATTCTGTTCAAAGTAGTCTTAAAAAGGTCTTAAAAAGTGTTAAATTTAACTTGTGGAAACATTTAGGAACCCTGTAATTACATTTAGGTGCAGTGAATTTATTTATGTTTAAGTGAAAAGATTTAAACACTATTTCTGCAGGATATAGAAACAAACTGACAATATTACCAGGAACATTAACCCATGAAGACCTGAACATCCATCACGAACCAAAAACATCTACTGAGCTAAAATATGTAGTAATTCTATCAATACATGTCAGTAATTGGTGTAAAATGCAGTTTGTCATCTTTTCATGGTCATCAGATATGACGCATTTGGACGTTCAGGGGCTCCGTAGTAAATGTGGAAACACCGTCATCTTCTACAACATTGATTCAGCAAGAAAACACATTTAGTTTGATTGATGACAGTGGATGGAGACACTTGTTTTATCTTCAGTTAATGATAAATTTGACTGAAAAAGTCATTTTCTTCTCCGTTTTGTCTGATTTTGATATGATAACCCTCAACTTTAATCTGAGCTTTTATGAACATCTTTATGATCTGTAAATTAAATTCAGGAAAATAGATTATTTATACTGATAAAATACAAAATTCAGAGGATAATATTAAAAATAAATGGTGATAAATCACTTTGAGAAAGGTGTAATACAGAGAAAATTTCATTTGGGAATGAAAATAAAAGTAGCACTGGGTCTTTTTGGGTTCATGCATAGTTTATTTCGTATTAACAACAAAAACAGCCAACACACGATTGTATCATGTGTGAAAGTTTGGACAACCTACACACTCAGTACTTGGTAAGACTCCCCTTGGCAGATATTAGCATGCAGACACTTTTTGTAGCCAGCTAGAACTCTTTCAAGTCTTAAATTTAAGATTTTCTCCCATTCTTCCTTGCGAAAAATCTGTATTTCTGCAGTGTTCTTGGGTTGTCTTGCATGCACGGCTCTTATCAGACATACTCAGATTTTCAATAGTTAATTCTGTGGACCATGAGGCCCATTCCAAAGTGAATAGAATAATTTATTGTCATTGCATTACACAATACAACAAAATTTAAAAGCTTTTCAATAGTCATTCACTCCTACACACACACACACGTACACACACCCAATTACACACCAACACAGGTATATATGAAATAAACAGATACAGTGGTAAAGTGCATGAAAAATAAAGTTCAGTGACTCTTGAAGTAGTCAGTGAAATTTAGATATGTTTATTGAATTTTCAAAATGCAGAATAATGATCATACGCACAGGTATTCACACACATTAAAAAAAAAAAGAGAAAATCAAACAAAACCCACTTAACCCTCCCAAACCCTGTTCCTGTCACCAGATATCTGTACGCATATACGATACGCCACTATAGAGATTAATAAAATTACATATCCTAGAGTATTACATACAAAACGTGTATCTTAACCTGTGAAGGACCTTGTACCATAGTTTTAGATGGCGAGCTGTGCAGCCTCAATTTGCACGGCCAATTTTCGAAAAACACAGCCAAAACGACAGTCCAAATATTTCTATAATTGTGTCTTACCTTGTCAGTTCCGAATTTTGGCTAAATCCATCTTTTTTTTCACTAAAGTCCAGTGAAAGATCATCTTGGTACACAACTAGCCAACTGACTTCCATTTTGCCAAGAAACACACCATCTGATTGGTCGATTGATGTGATTGGCCTGAAGTTCGATCCTGGTGCTGTCCCCCTCTGCTCCGCTGGTCGGCCAACAGGGGAAAAAAAGTGTACACCATGAAATTTTTTTTTTGCACACCCAAAACTGATTTCTGCCAAAAACCATGCCTTTTTTTTATGCTGCCCTTAATCACAAATCCAAGGCCCAGGTTCTCAACACTCATGTTTTTATTTCTCCAACAAGGAAACGCACAAATGCTGTAGAACTCCACAAACGAGACAAACACACCACAGTCAGTCATACATTCATAAACACAACCTCAAGCGTTCTTAAAATAATTACCAAAGTGTAACACACCACTTTTGCCGGCTTGTGGACTAAGAGGATGTTACAAGTTGCAGTTGTTGAACATAAGACGACATAAACTTGCGGTGGCCTTTGTGAGCAGAAGAGACAATAAAACTTGCGGCACATCAAACGGGTAGCTTACACCGTGTAGCCTCATGAGCCCATTCATTAGTTTCACCAAACATTTCACAGGAATTGATACAAGAAGTGCTATGCATCATGGGAAATTGAGTCAGTCCAATATATTACAATATTAACCTTAAACTAATTTACATCACAATTTAACATATGATCATCATTAATTTCATGTAAATGTGTAATATTTCATTATGTAAAAATAAGACTCATTATCACTTTAATTGTACAAAATATGCAAAACTGGTGCAAAATACACAAGACTGAGGTACAGGGGTCAGCAGTCCTGGTCCTGGAGAGCCACAGTCCTGCATGTTTTAGATGTATCCCTCCTCCAATACACCTGCTTCAATGATAAGCCTATCATCAAGCTCTGCAGAAGACAGAAAGTCAGGTGTGCTGGAAGAGGGACAAATCTAAAACATGCAGGATCGTGGCTCTAGAGGACCAGCAATGCCTACCCCTGCTGAGGTACATGAGAGGAAACCATTAATCTTCTATGGCTGCAGCTACGATTTTATTTAACATTTATTTACCCAGGCATGCAATTAAGAGCAGATTCTTGTTCATAAAATGCACCCTGATCAAAGAGCAATGGCTCCATGAGGGGTAGGGGGGCTAAAAGTAAAAACAAGGTTATATAATATACAGAAATAAACAATCAATAAATTAGTACATTACGGCAATAACAGTGAGACATGTGCGAGACCAGTACTCAACAGGTGCAACAGTCAACTGAAATTTGTTGCAGGTTTTGCTTAAAAACGGCGAGAGATGAGAGGAGAGTGAGTCTGAGGGTATTTTTGTAGAGTGTTCCAGTCATTCGCTGCAGCAAATCGTAAGGAGCTGCAACCGATGATAGTGCAGGCTTTAGGGATGGCAAGTTTGATGAGATTACTGGACCTAAGATGGAGGGCAGAATGTGTTGTAGGACTGTCAAAGGTTTACAAAGATTTCCGCAGTTTATGAACCTTCTGCTCAGATCCAGGAAAGGGATATCGGATTTTTTGGAGTTTCAGATTGGCAGTCACTTCTCTGACCCAATGTCCAGCAGAAAGCGTGGCATATCCACCGTGAAATTTGAAGAATATTTCAAGTAATTATTGTGTTGTTGAATCCATCCTCTATTAAGCTTCAGCTTATTTGATGATGTGACGTCACCATGGAAGGATGCAGCATAATTCCTCAGTTTGATAAATCATCTTTTTTTGGCGGTTTAGATTTTCTACTTTGACCACATTACAACCAGTTCTCTCCAGGAGTTTTCTTGGTCCTCCGTATGGACCCCCACAGTTCCCCTCAACTGCCATCTCTTAATTATTTTTCACACTGTGGAAACTTCAAGCTGTAAACTCTTCACTATCTTCACTATGTAGCATTCTCTTGCTCTGTGGGCATCAACAACTTTCATTTTTTTCAGATTGTTCCACAGCTGCTTAGAGGAACCCATGGTTGCTGAGTGTCTGCACATGGTTTGAAGAGTGAAAGTATTTACAAGCTTTGAAACTGGCACCCGCTGACACTTCTTAATGACAATTGCTGACATGCCTAGTGGGCTAATTAAAATTTCAAACTCATATAAAGTAAATTGTATAAAGAATCTGAGACTCAGGACCACTTACGGTGCCCAAGTTTTTACATTTGACACAATTGTGTCAATTTATGAAGTAAAAAGCAATTAGCATTAGCATTAGCATTGCTGGTAATCTTGTTTTTCTATATTTGATTCAGACTGTGTTTGCATTTTTTCAATTTAAGGTGAAAATTATTTTTTAAGGCTATGAATATGTTGATGTCCTTGGTAATGAAAGCAGATATCCTGACATTCCTCTGTAATTTTTTTTCATCTTGTGTGAACAAAATGAAAAAAGAATTTTGCATCTGCCTCTATATGTTCAGATTTATCTACCGAAAATGCATGCAATAAATTTTGCACATTTGATGAGATGACGCCTAATTTGCATAATTAAACATAGAAATTTCAAAACCTTGTAATACTCCCCCCCCATACTTCTGTAAGTAATCAACAGAGGAAGTTTCATGGTGATATCTATATATCTATTAATTTAAAGTTTTACCCTATTCACCTGTAGTGTCTCGCCTTAACAATCACCACGTATTATTTTACTCCATATGTTGGTACTTCATCTTAATTACCACCTCTCTGTTGGAATGTTTGTTTGTTTTTTTTAAGTTTTTTTTATTTCAAATATGCAGCAAAACAAAAGTAATCGTACTTCAGCCCTTAGAAATAAAACTAATTGCAATAAAACATGAAAAACGTATACATGTACATGAAAACAAAATATGACTTCATTTGCATATTCAAAAGAAAGTGGGAGGAAGTATAACTTATTTAATTCCACCCCTTCTCCACACAACAGTCTATTTTGTAGCTTCCTCAGTATAATGTATTAAAATCAATTCCCTTGGATCTTTTGTAAATAGTTAACTTCACTTATGTTTACATGCATACATACATGCATACCGGAAAAAAATCTATGCACGCATACTTCCTTGAAGGCAACACAGAATAAACCAAACAATTTAAAGTAAACTGAACAATAAAAGCAAACTAATCATAACAAACACACAAACAAAAAAAAAAAAACGTCACCATCTGGTAATACTCAAAGACCTTAACCCTTTATAGGGAAAGGGACTATTTTTGGTCATTTCTGCACGCAACACAGTGACAGCAACAGTTATAGTGAGTTAACTATATCGGGTCCAATGTGGTCTACAGGGTCTGTAAGGTCCACCGCTGCATGAACAGTGAGTGGACCTGCTTTGTGAGGTACCAGAAAGTAATGGTACTAATGTAAGGATTGATGTTTAAAGGGACCGTGCACTGGATCAGCACTAATGATGTTCTAATGTTCTAAAATATGTTCCTTTCACATTACGTTTGTTTTTTTGTTTTTTGTGTGTGTGTGTGTGTGGGGGGGGCACTTATGAGCAAGGAACCGAACATGGTAACTTCATTGACCCATTCAAGATTCAAGATACCTTTATTCGTCCCACAGCGGGGAAATTTGCAGCACAACAGCAGCAGAAGTTGCAAATATGAGGGAACAAAAATGCAATAAGAATAGAAATTATGAAGTCATCTGTCTTTTGTCCTGCAATAACACACTATGGATGAAATGTTGAGTATTTCTATAAGTGAGGGTTAATGTGTTTAGATGTTTTATGATTCCCACTTTGTAGTCTCTGATGTGTGTGAACAATAGCTTGATCTTTGACTTAGTTGGCCTTGCTCTATCTCTTTTTTTTTTTTTACTTTCACTGTGTCTTCCAGGCCCTCCAGTCCCTGTCCCTGGCTGACTCCAGGCTTCGCCAGCGGGGCACAGTGCTGGTCAATGCCCTCGGCTCTAATGCGTGTCTACGAAAAGTGGACCTGAGTGGCAACAGCTTGGAGGATGCTGGGGCTAAGATGCTCAGCAAAGCCCTGCAGATCAACACAACACTCAGGTGTGGTTGTGTTCTTTAAATCAGCACTTTGATGGCAGCCCAAAAGGAGGCACAGAGGAGGGGGATTATGTTACAGATCACAGCGCTCTTTTAAGAAAAAAAGAGGTTTAAAGGACGGATGAAAGAATAGGGTCAGTAAGAAAATTAATATGTTGGATACGGTGTGACGAGAGGACATGGTGAGAGTGCTGAGACTGAGGCAGAACAGTGAGTCAAATATTTCAAAAATGGGTGGGGGAGAATTAAACTATAGGGGGTAAGTGAGTGGGTGGGAGGGAGGAAAGAAGAGGTGGGGAAAAAAATGGCCCTCAGGCATACAATGTAATGTACCACCTGAAATACTGCTGAGGGAAAGAAGAGAGTGAGTCAAGTATCATTTTTTAAAGACTTTTTTTTTTTTTTTTTTTTTTCAGTTGGAGGAACGGCAAAAGAGTTTAGATATGGATGGAAACACTGAAAGAGGCAGAGAATGAGGCCATAAGAGAAAATAGGGGTTTGATGGGAACATTAAGATGGGGAAGCAGCTGGATATGGGCGAGAGAGGGAGAAGTTATGAAGGGGCGAAAGTGGGAGACCACCTGGGGAGTGAGATTTGGGTTTTGCCGAGTGAATTTCTAGGACAGAGTTGGGCAGAGGAAGATGGAGGAGGAGAAGATGGATGAAAGGAAAGAAAGGCTGAGGATGAGTGACGTATTAAAGACATGAGCGAGACAGTGCTGGGTGTAGGTGGAGAATGTACGGAGGGAAAATATGGTGAAACAGAAGCTCATTAGCCGCGTGGCGTTTGTCCATGCGTTCCTGATGTTATGATACAGGTTTGGTGTTTGCAGGTAGCCAAAGAATGTCCTAACAAGTTTGCCGTTAATAATTCTGACACATTTGTGCATGCTGCATGTCAAATAAGTTCTGTAGCTGCAGTACTTTGCCTGTGTGTGTGCGATGTTGCACTGGGAGCTTTCAAAAGCAACCGATCATTTTCTCCTTCTCTGTGCCTGTCTCCCCTTATTTCCTGCTGGTTTGATCCCTCTCAGGAGTGTGACGTGGGATCGCAACAACACCACGGCGACAGGCTTCCAAGACGTGGCGAGAGCGCTGGAGCAGTAAGACACAACACACACACACACACACACACACACACACACACACACACACACACACACACACACACACACACACACACACACGAAAAATCGTTTGAAGAGGAATACACACATAAAACGGATCACTTGCACATCCATACGAAAGCCGGATAACCATCTGAGGCTTACTGTACAGTGTTTACTATTACAGAGCATTTCATCAGTCTCTTGACGTGCTTGCCAGTCAAACATTTATTTTTTTTTCTCCCCCAAAATCTGTGGTTGTGAATCTTGCACTTTAAATGTGTGTTTGTGTAAGGGTGAATTTGCATATTACAAATTTGGGCTCAGCTGCTATAAGCACCCTGGGTGTTTTTGGGTTTGTTCTCGTTAACATCATAGTTCTGTCTTTGCAGAGGTAATTTAGTCTTGAAGGTAGGGTAGGAGATCCTGGAAAAAAATGTTCGAACAAGTTATATTTTGAAAATACATAATTCTAAAGTCCAAACCCTTTTCTTCAGACTTCCCCCCCCCGAAGCCACGCCTCCAGAGTACCAGATTGTACTCGCAGAGGTGGAAGGGGGGAGGGACAAATGGCAGTTGAAGTTTGATAGACGTATCATTTCGATTGGTCAGTTAAAATGATTGGATGATTTTTTTTTTTTTTTCAGTCCTGTCCATTCCACGGGTGACTAAAATGTTTTATTTTTGTGTTAGACCGTTTCATTAATTGGTTGCAATGATGGAGTGAAGGGGATTTTTGGCAATATAGTCAAAACGCTCCAAGAAAACCTCTCCTACCTTACCTTTAATGTCTTTCCTCCTTCTTCTTCTTCTCTCTCGTTAGTAACTTTACCTTGCAGTACATGCCCCTCCCCCTCGGTGACATCAGTCAGGCGTACCGCAGCGCACCAGAGAAGACTGAACAAGCTCTGACCAAGGTGAGGCCAAAAATGTGTCTTTATCCACTAAATCCATCCTATTATGTTATAAAGATTCAAGTGGCGAAAATGGGATTAGCTCAAAATTAGGGTCAGATTGATTTACAGGTTTGATGAATTGCTTTAATTTACTTGTGCATAAGAAGTAGGGAGTTGTAAAAAAAAAAAAAAAAGCTTTGGTGCTGCAGCAAAAAACAAAACAATCCCTCGTGAATGGCTTGAACTTGATCCACCGGTGCTGGAGGACTGATTGAAAATTGTTGATGAAATTCATAAAATGTCTAACGTAAGAGTCTCACAATCATATGCCTCATTCACATCACAACTTAAACACTGGATGGAGGAAAACCTGTGACCATCAGTAGATTGCCTTCACTGTGTGGTTTTGTGATGTTTTACCTTTTTGTCACTTGTCTTTCTTGTCACCCGCCTGGGTACTACAGATGGGAATTAGCGCTGTTGCTAAAGTCTGGGATATTTACAGCAGCAATTGTTGTAGATGTTCATTAATGTGTACTGGCCCAAATAAATGAATTAACATTTATGCTGAGGCTGCAAGCTGAACTGTACATAAGATGGAGCAAATGGGTTAGTTTCTTTTAATACAATTAATGTGTGGTTTGTCTCCTAGTACTATGAAATGCTATACAAACTGCTGCTCTAAAAATTAAATTAATTAGGTAACTTGATTGCTATTTCATAACTGTAATGTAAATGATCATTACGATTAGATTGTGAATTTTACCGGTTGCCGCTTGTTAAGTTCTATATGACAAAATGATGATGGATGGATGGATTTATTTATTTAATCCCAAACTGGGAAGTTACAGTGTAGCAGCAGCATGGCACCTATTCAAAAACAATATAATGTCACACACAACAAATCTAATATAAACGCAAATGCTCAACACTGTACACTATAAATTAGAAGTATAAAAGATGAGGATAGAATCTGGATAATACCTGTAATGTGCTGAATAGAACAGAACTGTAAGGTGCAAAACAAGCTGAAATAGTCCAACTGGGAATGTGCAAATGACATTTAAGTACAAATGGATTTATGACCAGAGGTGAGTTTATTGTACAGGGTTATGGCATGTGGCTGGAATGATTTCCTGAACCTGTTCGTTCGACACCAGAGCCAATACATAACTAATAAAAAAAACTAAGTGTCAAGAAATAAAGTAGGGAGTAAACGTAAACTTTTAATCGGATTTTGTCAAGAATATACTCGAAACAGTATGTGTTGCACAACAACTTAAAGTATGGGTGGATTGTATGTTTACTTGTATGTTGAAGGGTTTGTTTGTAGTGATGAGACCTTGGAGAATAATCACCGTTCTCCAGCTCCCCTCAGGTCAGTGGAGCTTTCTAATGAGTTTTAGCTTATTGTTTTATTGTACTCTCAAAGACCTCATCAACATTGTTTTATGGTGTGGCAGCCAGTTGATTTAATTAAAAAAAAAAAAGCTCTTAAAATGTACTTAAAGTAACTCTCTGGTGTCAAAGCACAAAATAATTCTCTTGAGTTGCTGATGATTAAAACTAGAGCTAAAAGTACAGGGGATATTGGAATTCTATTAACTCACTGGGCAAAAGCAATTTTGGAAATCCATTTTCTGTTACTGTTGGAAAAGCTGTAGATAGGTAGTTCTACAGCGGCTTTCATCTTCTTTCCAAGTGCCAAAAATTAGTATTTGCAAGTTTCTCTTTCTAGTACTTCTTAATCAAATGATGTGTTCTTAAAAAGGAGGGATATTTAGCTTTTTAAAATGGAATTATGCCTTTTGAATCATCTCCCTGTGCTCTACATAAACTGTAAATGCTCTGCTTGGGTCTGAATTCTTCATTCATTCAACTCCATTGGTCCATCTTCAACCTTTTTTCTGAGTAATGACACGAAAAAGGCCGTATTGAGTGCTAGCCCTTTAAATGCAAATGAGCCACTTCAGGCCCTCCCACCCCTCCAGATTGTTGACTGGGCACTCTGTCCCGTTCAGTTTGGTAATCTACTCAGCACTAGTAAAAACACATGATCCAAACATGCGGTGTAATTTCCAGAAAATGATTAACAGCTGCATTTTTTTTCTTTCTTTTCTGATACACACAACATTGACATCTGGACTACTCAGTTGATGTCAGACATTGAGTTGAACCTCTTGTACAGAGTCCCGCTTGACTGGTAACTTTAGGTGTGGTCAATAGCTGATGTAAAGGCAGTGAAGAAAGCACCCAAATATTTTTGCTCAACATGCCACGACATACAACAGAAAATGTTCCATTGGCATTTTAAAAGCAGGTCTGAGCTGTGGCGAAGAGGCTCGCTGTCTGCGCTGGTACCACAGTACAATCAGTCGTCTGAATGATCGGATCCCTCAGGAAAGGATCATGAGACTTAGTTCCATGTGTTGTCATTGCACTGCTTGTTTGGAGGTCAGAGGTGGACACGCCCCATATTGAATGATGACACTTTCAATTTCTGAGTACCTGTATTCAATGACCGAATTAACAGGTTAAATTGAGCACAGTTTGTCCACAATTCATTCTCTAATGACCAATGCTTCCCTCTTTAATATGAAGGTATCCCCAAATGAATGAATTTAATATAGCTCCAAAAAATAATAATTTTTTTATATATATATATATAAAATGAATGATATTCTGACCTGTGCATTTTTAATGGCTCCAAGGATACAACCTGCAACTGAACATTTTAGGTAATCATCTCAAAGTTTGGACATAATTTCAGTTTTTACTGCGATCGCTGCTGCTGACAAACAAATGTCGTACTCGGAGAAATGTTCATCAGAAATCTTGACCTTATACGCGAGAATGTCGTGATGTAACTAGCTTTAAAATGTAACAAATGAAGAAGGAATTGAAAGGGGTTGTAGAAATCCACTCAATTTTTTGCAGGAATGAACACAAAGATGACTTTGCAGCACCTGGAAAGTTCAAATCCAAACTTTGAACTATTGGAGTACACAAATGAATGAACCGAAATCTAATAAAATTGGGTTCAGATAAATATGACCCCCTTAAGCAGTTACACATCGAACACCATCATGCAATCGCAGTCGATTCTTTGTGTGTTTTACTATTCATGTCTGCATATTATTCCCATATTTGAGTTGCGACTTTGTATAATCCCCCTGCCATTGCATGTGGCAGTAAACATACCGCTGTCAGTTTACAAAGATAAAGAGGTTTGCATAAATACTTGCAGGAGCTGTCACTTTTGTCTCATTGATATGACGGGGACTGACAACCAGACAGATATCACAAACAATAAATCTGTGTGCAAACCACCAACATAAGTCAATATTTTCTAGCTGTAGTGTCTCTTTCTTCTGGGCATGGATTTCACTTGCACCTTGGATTATTGATGTCCACACACAGAAGTTTGAACAGGAAAGGGTCTCTGCTAACATCATTAGGCAGAGGAGATGCCAAAGTAGATGCCAAAGTAGCTCATCACCCTTTGCTAACTAAATACAGTCTCTCGCTTTGCCTGCAAGCTACACTTAACAGATCAAGTCTGTTTACCTGGCATGTCAGATTCCCATATCCCTGTTGGCGCAGCTGTCAGCCAATCACACACTTTCCTAGAGGCACAGAGGCTAAAGGATAGATCCTCATGAACAATAAAGAGAACTATAGAATTGTACAACATTTAACATGATATTTGACTCCATTGAACCCATTTTACTAACAGTCTGCATGTAGCGCGTTAAGCTGCTTATATAGCTTAGCTTCACAGAGAATGTGCAGACGAGTCCTTGAGGAACACTTGATTTTCATCTCTCTTTACATAAGATGATTAAGCATTGAACGCGTCCACCTGCTGAGTCGAGAAAATAAATCAAAGACATCACCTTTATTCCCAAGGATCAAAAATTCTCTCTCCAGTTTCCTTATTACCATGCAAATGGACTCGCCTCCTGTCTCCCGCACACAGCTCTGTAAACACCTGTCATCTTGACTCTTCTGCCTTCCTGTTTGTTTTTCTTTGTGTGTGTGTGTGAGACAGATCCAGCGTGCTCTGCTTAGGAACAATCAAACTCAGCGTTTCTCTCAGAAACAGGCTCTGAGGCTGCACCAAGGCCTCGTCACCAGCACAGCAGAGCAGGTGCGTCTTTCCATACACGTACGCGATTGTGAACAAGTCACGGTTTTTATTTTTGCACTTTCCTTGGTGCGTCATATTTGCCTGTAACATGTGCTTCTGTTTCTTTGTGTAGGTGATGGAGCGGCTGTGTGTTCGGGTACAGCAGCAGGTGTGTGTCCTCAAAGGCTGTGAGGAGGGAGAGGACGTCCAAACAGCCAGGCAAATCCTCAAAGAAGCCAGAAACTCGAGAGCTGTGAGTGAACTACTCGCACGAACAATTCGTGGTTCACTTTCAGTTCCAGGCAGAATTACAATACAAAATGTAAACATAAAAGTTACAACTACAAAACACAGTAAAAAAAAAAAAAAAAAAAAAAAAAGAAAAGAAAAAGAACAGTTGCATTGGCAGAAATCAAGTAAATGGAGCATAAAGAACCTGGTATTGTACATGAGTTGAATCAGTGAATGCAGGTGTGTTTTTAGTTTACATTTGTAGTCTGTATAGTTTTCTTTAGTTATTACTATTATTTTTTTATTTTATAAATGATTTGTTTTTGCACTATCCTTATGCATGTACACTTTTTTCTTGTACTTCATTCTGTTGCTGCCTTAACTATTAACTTTCCCTGTTGTGGTATTTATAACATCTAATCCAATCAATCACTCAATCAATTTTTATTTATATTATAACAAAAGTTATCTTATGACAGCGGGTCAAAACCAGACTCTCTAATCTAACAGAACACATAATTATTTATATCTGTTTAAAGTCTGTAATAGGGGTTATTGCTGTTCTATGAAATCACCCTATATTTCGATAATTGTGAATCTGTGTTTCTGTAGACTGGTACTGGACTCGGTTTAGTTAGTTTAGTTCATGTGATTCTGCCTCTGCTCCATGTATAGTACTGTGCAAAAATCCTAGGACAACATTAGTTACTGCTTTAGTAAAGTTTTAATGACACACATGGATTTTCTCAGACTCTGTATTACAATCCAATCTTCTTATATGTAAAGTATGTACAGGTGTAAAAACTAAAGTTTCAGGGTTAAACAGCGTCTATAAACCAAAGTGATACTATTTGGGTGCTTCTATGAAACTGGTTTATTTTGGTATCTGGCAGCTTTTTAGACCCAATAATAAAAGACAAATTTAGACATTTTCGCACCAGGATGTACCTAATGATGACATCAGATGAATGCACATAAATTATACTTTTGCTCTGAGCCATTCCAGAATTAATGAATTTTTCATCAAATATTGGGACCAAAATTGTGACATGAAAAGCTACCTATGTGTCAGTGCATTTGATCTAAAAACATGGCTGTAAAAGGTCTTATGTAGCACTATAAAGACACTGTGTTAAATTTGTCGATCCAAGTGCTTTTTCTAATCCAGACATGCAGGTTTTGTGCATAACCCATCGGAACTCACCTGCCCATTTAACGACGTATAAATCACGATTGATTTTGCAACAGCAGTCATTTTTGTTATACACTCTGTCTTGCATAATTAGTTTGATTCCCAAAATGTACCTGTGAGAGACTGAAAAGATCAAAATCAATCAAAATATAAATATAAATGCAACACAAAGTGCTGGACAGAAAAATAAAAACAGAAACACACACACACACCCACAGCACACCCTCCTGCACAGCCATCCATCCACCCACCTACCCCACAGAACTGTTCATGCAATAAGATATTCAAAAACATAGTAGCATGTTATTTTTGTGTCCTCCTTTACTGTGGTGCATGCAGATTTTTGTATAAAAATAATATAAAATTAAAAAAAAAAAAAATAGATCCAAAGTTGCTTCATAACATTAGTCTACATCTGGTTTGAATTTTGAGCCCCCGTTTCCTGTTTTTAGGGACCAGTTTCATGGAAGCACCCATTTAGTGTGACCTCATGTCTTTAATTCTTTTGTTCAGACAACATGAGAGTTGTTGCGTTAATTTTCTGATGTTTCATTCAACACGTGTCAGATGTTTCTAATTTTTTGGGTTACTTCTTGTCATGGGGGCAGGAGTCGAACTAAATCCTGACTTTAACCTTTAGAACACTTCTAGTTCAGTTTTTTATGTGTCTTTTAAGGCTTTCTGTATTTTATTGTTGTATCTGAAGAAAAGAGAATTAGAAATAATGTATGTATGCACATTTCAGCCCCACACAGACATCAAAGTTAAAGGTGGCCTAAGAATTTAGCGCACTACTGAACATTTTTGTTTAATATTCATTTACGTTTCATAATAGTAAAATCTGTTTATCCGTCACTGTGTTATCTTTTCTACTTTGTTCTTTTATGCTTTTGCTTATGGACTGTTTTCCACATAGAAAACTCACTACTTTTACCAAATTAATCTGATTGTAAACTCCCCAATTTTCTTTCTTTTTTGCATTTGTGTGTATTAGCTGTATCCATCTCTGTGTGAGTTGGCTCATGTGTTGTCAGTGGATGGCCCCGTCAGACAGAGATTGGACACTCTGGCTGGAGAACTGGCCAAGGCTGCTGACAAAGAACTGCAGGTAGGCCGGTCCGTTATCTTAGGAACTCCCATTCCCCCCATTGCGTCCGCATTTTAAACAGTAGTGTATATCTCAACCACTTGCATATAAATTGCCTATTAATAGCGCATGACTGTGTGCGCAGTGCAGGTATGCTGACTTCAAAAGAAATAGCATTTAAATTCACAGGGAACGAACAGTTTAACTTTTTTTTTTTTTTTTTTTAAATCCGTTCAGTTTCCATCGGGATTCCAAAGCACAACACAGTCCAATAATATAACAGGAGCACACCCCGAGGAGGAACCTCACATACTTTGTGTTGAGTTTCAGCTATCGTGAGCACAATTTAAATGACTGTGCATATCCTTATGCACTCGGCTCCATTTCTAATCTGCAAAGGTCAAGAACATTTACATTTTAAAAAGATCATCAGTGGAATTCCTCAAAATGTTCAGCGCGTTTAACCGCTGAGAGAGTTGAACATCCGAACTCAAGAGAAGATTTGTTTTCTTTCTTGAATGGATGCATGTCGGGCTGTGTTGGCAATAAATAAAATATGATCCAAAACCAAAGGAGGTGGAATGAAAACCTAAGTGAGCAGATGATAACGGTGAATGAATAATTAACTATTTTGGAGAGATGGACTAAAACTGTAGGCATTTTTAGTAGGATTGCAAATACCGCGTGTTGAAACACATGTACAGTAGCAGAAAAAATCAGACCATCAAAAGTCATCAGAAACAATGGTTATGCAATTGTGTACTAACTCCTGTAAGATACACACAGGACTAAGGCCCAATCCCCATTCACCCCTTGGCCCTTACACTTGACACTACCCCTTGAAACGGAGCTGCATGGGGTAGGGGGTAAAACATTACCCTATGAAATGGGACAACCCTTCATGACCTGCTACATCATCAGCGGTCACTGATGCCACTATAAACAGATGCAAAAACTTTTGTTTCCAGATATATTCACCATGCCATCAGCAGCTGTAACCGTCTGTTGTATGGGCTTTGGTCGTGTTTTTGGGACCATCAACTACAAACCATAGAAATACGATCTATAACATATTGAAACGGCATTAAATGGTCAATTAAATGATTAAGTGGTTTATGAAGGAAATATGTTCATTTGTGTTCACATGGCCACACTTTTTAGCTGTGTTTACCTCCATCTAGCCAATGATTCGAATAGAATTATGGGAAATTTCTCCTACCTCTCCATTCATAGTGTGGTTCTGCAAACTCTCTGTTTCGAGGGCCAAATAGCCCTCAGCCTTAGCCTTTAGAGCATAGGGACAACACTACCCCTAAAGGTGTACACATAAAACAGAGGGGTGGGGGCAAGGGGGAGGAGCAAAGGTGTGAACTGGGATTCAGCCCAAAACAGACAGAAAAGAAGGCATGCAATGTCTAACAGCACTGTTTTTGTCAGTACAATGCCATAGATATTGATGTTAGAACTGAAGTGATTTTGGTTTTTATCAAGAAAACA